>CAJPEV010005489.1:0-14747 GCA_905338385.1 Darwinula stevensoni
AAGCCACACCCTCTTAAGCGTTCAAAGCCTAGACTTTCAGTCTGGCATGAATGAGGCTGTCGTTCAAGTAAAATTATTCATCTCCTAGCTACTTAAACCAAAGCGATTTATACTTTTCACACTATCCAAAGCTGAGAGTGACGTCAAAGCAAGCACTACTGCAGGCCTGCGGTCATCGATGCAAGTGGGAGTTCCTACAGAGCTTGAACCGATGCTTCACCCTAGTAAGACTACGGACAAAAATACTCTTAAAAAGTATGGTGTCGCATGAGATTTTATCCTGTTTACTCTTCTGCAAAAAAAAAACATCTATTACTAAGGCGAGAAATATGAAATATGACTGTTTTGGGATGTCACTTAACTCTCTTACGCAATAGAATGAAGCCCTTCTATTGATGATGTTCATTGTCCTAGAACAAGTCTAAAATGACGATGCGATTGCAGTTTGCTGAATTCGTCGATTACTTAATTAAAGGGAATTGTTGCTTCAGAGAATTCAGCTGCATCCTTTATGAAGAAAATATTTGTCACGTCACAAAACTAACAAGATAAAATGAGGAACAAGCTTCATTTGCAGATACACAGACTCGCCACCTATATAACAAACTCGTTGTGTAGCTGCGCTGCGAGGTGCAACGGAATTTTATTTAGCAACATGGGGTCCCTCTATAACTGAAACATGCATCCGAAGTCAAGTCCACACGAAGTTCCCCACTGGAGAGCTATATGTGGACATCTTCAGAGCAGAGAATTTCTTCCAGGAAGTCGTTCGCGTCAAACTTCTTCTTATGCTTTAAACCGGTAGTATTAATTCACCAGTGACCTCCTCTTCCCCACTAAGTACCTGCGTACAGCTGATTCCTGTTGTCTAATTTGTGAGTTGTCTTGTCTCATCTATCCCAGTATAAAATATTTATTGTGAGAACACTCGCTCAAAACCCATCTCCTGGGCAGGACAAAGAGGGTTAAATGCGGTCCTAAACCAAACAGGTAACCGATTTCTTGCAAGTGATCCACGACATGAAGCCAGGGTCTTTCTAACTATGTCTAATTTCTCCTATAACAAAAAAAATTCCGACAAGACAGCGAGACTATACCGCTTCTCATTTGTAAAAGCGTCAGAGTTCTGTCCTTTGGATACTACTGGGAGACAATCTTCAATTTCATAATTATGCACATTATGCTTGTATGCGATTTCGAAAAGACAGTATGCGCAGGAATTGTTGACATCTCTAATCCTCTGGAATATAAATAATTGGTTGAATTAATCAAAGTCTTATGACACGTCACTCTCAGCTTATAGTTATTGCCATAAAAGATAAGCAGGAGGAGGGAGCAGTACAGTAAATGAGACAGGGAAAATGAGTTCAAATGGGACTCACTATTATTTGTGCTTAGCTAGGAATCGCGCAATCTCACTCAAACCTACTTTTCCGCTGCATCAATTGCTCCTGTCTAATTTCTCTCGGGATTAACTGGAGAGAACGGCGATGTGGCGATGCCACATTAGATAACAGGGGGACACTGGAGGTGGTGGGAAAATATGGCCTAATGAGGTTCAGACATTTCCAAATTTATATAATTTGTGAATCCCATTCCATCCCTATTCTCCACTTCATTTGCTGTCCCATCCTCCCGACAGTCAGCTTTCGTGGGAAAGAAGATATGAATGAAGTAGTCTCATAGAACCCTACATGCAAATTCATGACTTCGTGCACAGCTCGGAGACACGGCATCTACACCAACATTCGCGGAAGAAACGAGATTCCGCGGGAAAGTATCAGTAAGGACATATTGGCAATACATGACGGCAGGTGCTGGATGGCTTCTTCTCTTCCTACTGCTCGTCAGTAACATCCTCACCCAGGCTGCATTTTCGGGCTCTGATTGGTGGCTCTCGTACTGGTTCGTTCTTTCCATCAACGTATGAATCTTCATCTTTCACAAGAGCATGACTACGCAACTCTTCATTGCTTTTGCTTTCAGGACCAATGCTCAGGAAGCTGCAATCCATCAAAATTGTTCAGCAGTAGAGATCATCTTTGGCGATCCCCATCTGGATTCATGGATACCGATGTACATCTACGTGGCGATCGTGGCGGCCTTGTTTTTCCTGTCCATGCTTAGGACGGTTTTGTTCTTTCACATATGCATGAAATCTTCAATCAACCTTCACTCCCAAATGTTCAAATCTGTTCTCCGAGCCCCAGTTACCTTCTTCGATAACAACCCAGTTGGTGAGTCCCATATTCACATTCATTCATCCAAAAGGGCATTAAATCTGTCATGAATATCTAACAAATGAAACGGATACATGATTTGTTCAATCCATTGCATTCTGCAGGCCGGATCTTGAACAGATTCAGTAAGGACGTCGGAGCATCAGACGACATGCTGCCTCCCACAGCTTTTGACACTCTTGGAGTAAGATTATCGAGTTTTCTGGGTCCTGCATCACTGTTATCTGCTGTAGGGAACATCCTTGTGGACCTTCGTACCATGCACAGCACAAATGCTTACTAAACCCTGTAAAAATCTCGCACGACACAAGATTAGTCATCAGGCACAGGAGGCTCTCTGTCCATAAATGTGCTGATACCGAAACCACATTGAACCTTTTACCTGTATCTCCAAGTAAACGCCCTCCCCCTGTAACCACCCTTAATGATAAGTCACCTCTTACCGCCTTAATCCCAGATCAATTAGGGTCTAGCGATACACTAGTCGCGAACATCACTGTGGTCCATGTCCGATACTTAGACACGGATGTTCTACATGCTCAGGGATCTTCTTTCCAAAACGCGCTTGGGATTGCACTCAGATTAATCCACTGACTTGGTTGTCTTCGCAAACAGGTTCCCTGCAACAGCCAATAGAGCCATTCAACCTTCTCACATAAATGTCACGCCTCACATGCAATAGTATAGAGCTTTCCTTGCATTCTTCATGAAATGAAATGTATCTCTCAATACAGGGTGGTCCAAAAGTCCTACCTCAAATGGCTTTGTATGGCTACATCAAATGCTCAAACTGGATACCATTAAGGGTTTGACAAACATGGACACGATGATGAAAGCTGTCACGCACACACGCGAAGGTCTCTCCAGTGATAGCACCATAGACTGTGTGAATGTTGTCTTACAACTGGTCAATGTCGCGGACTCAATCGCGAACCAAAAAAATAAATCCCTATGAGACAGGACTTTTGGACCACCCTGTATATATCTTAAAGCGTGATAGGCGTTTAACACAACACAAAGCGGGGGACGGGGGAGACCAGTTAACATTGCGCCCACGTAAAGTAAGACTCAAGTTGGGGAAAGATACTTATCGGACTGTAATGCATGAAACGCGTCACGTGAAGACATAGTTTTGACATAGTTCCCATCTTTGGAAATTTTCAAGAAGAGAGTAGATGCCTCCATGAATAAAAAAAAAGAAATGGTGCAAGCATCACCAGAAAATATATTAACACGCTTCTGCCAACTGCATTTATGTTTAGAGAGGCAAGCATGTCTTAGATCAGGGGTGTGCAACCTTTATCGGCAGTGGGCCGCATGGAAAAGTCTGAGCTTCACGCTGGCCATAGAATGCAAAAGCAAAGGCTCCCCTCTTTTGCCCTAAGGGCATGTGAAGGGATAAGGTCGCGCTGATTGTGCCGATGGCCCTAGGAATTTCCCTTAGGACATTCCAACGCCCGAAAATGGCATTTGGCATGGAGAACCTCCTTCCTCGGGACATTTGTAGCACCGCCCGCGTGAGGAATAATTAGTGGAAATAAGTAAAAGGACTCAGTCTGTTTCTGGTTACTAAGGGATGACCAAAGTTGTGATGGGCCTTGGGTCTGCAACGAAATTTATTTTATCTCTTATCCCATTATGCATTACCGGGCCGCGGGTTGCACATCCCTGTCTTAGATGGTGATGCGAATTTTGAAGCGCCCAGCCTCGACTCGGGATGTCAATATGGGAAGAAATGCCTCTGGACATCCCGATCAAAACTATGAAACTTGAACTCAATATACAGGTTGTCCCATAAGTCACTATACCATTTCGAACTGCAATTTTTTCCAAACTGCTATAAGCAGGTCACTGCTGTTAGCATTAAAGGAAAGAATGTTCTTTAGATTTTTTCTCACAATAATGACTTGGAATCAGACTCAAACGGAAACTGCTTTCAATGCATGTTGGAAGACGAACTTATTTAGGGTGATTTATGGTACAATTTTTTAAATCCTCATCTGTAAATTGCTGAACTTCGTGCTTTTCTTTTCTTCTAATTTTAGATAGACTATTGGAACATAAAAACGTTCCTATAAATTGGTATTGCTGTCATGAAAAATGGCTTGGTAATTGAGCTTGGAACAAGGAGGAAATGTTGTCACCTGAATGGTTTTTGAGATCCCCATCAGAGAGTTAGGAGGGAAGTGATTCTTTGGGAACGAGTCTCACAAAATATAATGATATAGGGTGAGGGCTTGTTGAGGAACTTTGAAAGCCCAGAAATTCCTATTTTTTCGGCAAGACAATTCTAAATGACATGCTGGAGTTGGGTGAATCTTAGTTCTTTTTCATGCCAACTGTTTAATAGTATGCTTTTTTGAAATAGTATATTGATTTATGGGGCACCCTGTATATCTGATTGCTTGCTTTTTCATATGCTCCTACGCTCTTATCTCGTCCCAAGCAACACATACATCTAAATGATGTCTACGCGACGTTACAGCAACGCCATTTGACTCAAGTCACGTTGCAACAACATTGCATGGACATCATGAGTTGCTTGGGATCCGACGCCTCCATCCTTCCGTGTCCTGCAGTTCATGCTTGAGAATAGTATTTCGGATATTATACACAGTTTTCATTACGTCTGAGAAACAGCCTTTTTGCATTATAGGTGACCTTCCAAGTGCTGGGCATCTCATTTCTGGTCTCCGTTACCAACTATTATGTTGTAATTGGCACAGTGATCGCCATGGTGGTCTTCATTTGTCTACGAAACTTCTATTTGAAAACTGCAAGGGATTTGAAGCGGCTGGAGTCCACCAGTACGTTGTATTAGTGCTATATCACTTCCGAAGGTTCCATATAAACCTGCATCCATACTGCAGTTGTTGCAATTGGAAATGCAATTTACTATTTTCTAATCCTTTCAAAAATTTCCTTTCGCAAAATCACTATCTCAGCACGGAGCCCGGTCTTCTCCCATCTAAGCGCTTCCTTGAACGGGCTGGCGACAATCAGAGCCTCACGTACAGAGAGCATCTTCATGCAGGAGTTTGACAACCATCAAGTGAGACAAATATAAAATTTTGTTGTTATTGTCCCTCGCAACAAGGAAATATTTTCTTGCATTTCCGTTCTCTCGTATATTTCGCAGGATCGTCATACTTCTGCGTGGTTCCTCTTTCTATCCGGTACCCGATGGCTGGGCATTTGGTTAGACTGGTTGATCGTCGTCTACCTCGCTGCTGTCACCTACAGTTTTATGGCAGTTGGCAAGGGTAACAATTCAGAATCTTCGTGGTTTCTCTGTATATAATTTGATATAAGTGATGAGGTCTTGGAATCCAACAGAGGCACTGGGCGGGAATGTCGGGCTCGCAATATCCTCGGCAATGATGCTGACGGGTATGTTTCAATGGGGTGTAAGACAGAGTGCAGAATTGGAGAATCAGATGACATCTGTTGAAAGAATCATGGAATACTCTAAGTTGGAAGAAGAGGGAGCCCTCGAGTCACCGCCTGGTAAAAGACTGCTGCAGTGAATTTCATTCCTTTTGAAATCCAATTTCCACCGAACAAGAGCAGGAAGGAGGAATTGTATCCTTCTTGCAGACAAAAAACCACCGTCGAACTGGCCTTCAGAAGGAGCTATTGAATTCGAGCAAGTGTCCCTCCGATACTCCGCCGATTCATTGCCGGTACTCAACGACCTCACATTCAAAGCAGCGGCAAAGGAAAAAGTAAAGAATTCAACATTTCTCATTCAAGGAACCAAACCATGACGACGCTGTTTTTCACCCCTCTCTCCTAACCTAGATAGGGATAGTGGGGAGAACAGGAGCAGGGAAGTCGTCGTTGATAGCCGCCCTCTTCCGTCTGATAGAACCTGAGGGTCGAATCCTCTTGGACGGAAGAGACACAAAAGCTTATGGTCTCCATGAGGTCCGAAGGGGAATCGCCATCATTCCACAGGATCCCGTACTCTTCCAGGTTCTTACCTTATGTGCTAATTACATTTTTATTTGTCCTACTTGTCTAAGTCAGGGGTCGGGAACCATTTTAACCCTGTGAGCCAAATTAAGATTGAGCCAAGTGCTCGTGAGCCAAAGATTTTTACAACATAAATTTTCCTGACGTTGGCGACAAACATATGCGTTTTTTTATGCACGAGAAAAATGAGGAACAACCGTGATTTTTAGCCATGACTATGAGCCAAATTTGGCACATGAATCGCAAGTTCCCGACCCGGTCAAAGTAAAAGCGGGTAGTATTGTTTCACACGAATAAATGGATGCGCAGATGGATGGTAGAATGCTCTTATGCAGTGTTGAGATAAATCTTCACCCTCATTTAATTTCGCAATCTGGACCATCCCCTATACGAGGAGGGGATGGTCCAGATTGCGTATCCTATATATCCCCTCGTATATAGATCATTTGCCCACGCGGAAAAAGGATATAAATAAATCGCGAGCGATTAAACTTCGTGATCACTTGAGCCTTGCGAAGTTCATAAAAGTAAAACAAATGCGAAAATTTATGGTTGCATTGTAAAATATATGGAAGTTTTCAAGAATCGACTGATGAAATTCGGCATGCAGTGATTTTCCGATGAGTTCGCACACACTTCTGATGCAAATCATAAATTATAAAATAAGCACATCACAACTTCGGCCATCCCGTAATAACTAAACTAGAGATAGATTAAGTCCTTTGACTTTCTTCCCCTAATTATTCCTCACGAGGGGGCGCTACATATGTCTGGAGGAAGAAGGTTCTCAATGCCAAAGGCTAATTTTGGGCGTTAGAATTTCCTATGGGTGTGACGGGGGGGAAGGATCATCAGCGCGACCTTATGCCCCCCAATATGCCCTAAGGGCAAAAGAGAGGAGCCTTTTCTTTTGCATTCTATGGCCCGCGTAATGAGTCACTTTCATGCGGCCCACTGGCGATAAAGGTTGCACACACCCCTGATTTGCAGAATTTCCTCTTGGGAGAATGGTTGGTTGTACCATGCTCTGAGGTCAAGGTTTTCAAAGAGGTTCCCATGCGTATGGAGCTGTCGTGCATCTATCGGAGGTTTAGCGTCTGCGTCAAGTGGTTGACACATTGTTCCTGTGTGATTGGGGCAGGTGTGGAGCTTTGCTTCCTTGAGAGGGTAGCCGAAGGAGTGATGTTACTTTGTTCAATCCTCCTTGGAAGCTGGGTATCCTCGTGTAGGGCTTTTGCATTCCTGAGGAGGGCCTCGTATTCATGTCGGTCCCGGTTTTAACAAAGCAGGGTTGTGTGTCCTAATAGGGCGAGTTGAAGTGCTCGTATGATTTCCTTTTTCTTTCCCCTGCACTCTGTGTCGAATCCTTTCCCATGTGACTCGACATTTATTTGGGGGAATATAGCAGAATTTAGGAGAAAGGCATTGGATCGAAGAAAAGCCCTCGTAGAGGAAGCGGAATGATTATGGCCATATGCATGGAGCCTCCAAGAAATTGTCGTCTTGTCTTATGACGAACCATTTCTTTATACTTGTTTATTCGTTTTGATTTTTGGGGTATAGTGGACAATGATGCATGCTAATATTCCAAGTTTCTTGCCAGTGTGCATCGTGCTGAAGGTCTTTATCTAGGGGTAGTCCGGATGAGAGAGGAGAGCATCGATATCCACTTTCCTATTCATGCGAGGAGGATTTTCCACTTTTTGTACTCTTGCGTCTTTAGGCGTCACACTGTTGTGGCGTGTTACTGTTTCCGGTTTGCAGATTTTTGGATCCTGTGTTCAGTTATGTTTGGATATCAGCGTTGGTGAAGACTAGATCAATGCAAGTGGAGTCATTTGGGACTATATAAGTCGGATCCTCGGGGCTATTGACCATTTCTTTTGTGCTCTCCTTCTTTCAACGCTTTTGCCCATGGATTAGTTCTAGGACTGAGAAAGGGTAAATAAGGCTTTCACTTGAAAATGACCTATGATAAAATAAGAGTAAATGCCAATGGGAGAATAAAAAGCCGTACGCACACCGGGGGGTTGATCTACCAAAGTGACTGATGACTGCGTTCAAATGCTTCCTAATGCTACTGTAATGCGATTGATTCTGTAGGGAACGATGCGAAAAAACCTGGATCCCTTCAACGAACATTCCGATGAGGCCTTATGGAGAGTCGTGGAACAAGTGAGCCCAACCTTTGAGTACCTAAACACATTCCCGAAATCTGCAAAACGGAGCTAGTCAATACAGCTTCGGAATTTGTGTGGAATCAGGTTCAGCTGAAGGAAGCAGTCAGTGAGCTACCGGAGAAATTGAACACGACACTCTTCGAAGGAGGGAGTAACTTCTCAGTGGGTCAGAGACAGCTTGTATGTCTTGCCAGGGCCCTCCTTCAACGAAACAAAGTTCTTGTCCTTGATGAAGCTACGGCCAACGTCGATCCCAAGTGAGAATAATCGGACTAATCCACTATCTCAGTACAGTATTTTTTTCTTTCGACAAGACAAACTCCACATTCGAATTCGCGATTGACTTCAGGACGGATGCCCTCTTCCAAGAGACTCTGAAGAAGAGTTTCAAGGATTGTACGGTGTTGACGATCGCACATCGCTTGGATACAATCATTGACAGCGACAAAGTTCTCGTTCTTGATCGCGGAGAAATTAAAGTAAGTGCATCTCGAAATACTTAATTAGACGAATAGACTCATTTTTTTACGGACGCATCGATTAAGGTTTTCTGATGTAGGAATTTGGGCGACCATACGAGCTGCTGCAGAACAAGAAAGGTCCTTTCTTTGAACTAGTAGCCCAAACGGGAAAAGCATCATCAGCACGGCTTTATCGCGCAGCCGCAAAGGTGAGATCACGGCCTCCATTTATCTTTGATATTTGCTTCATTTCCAGAACGATGAGAAGTTATTAACAATCGAGTGCTGACTGGTTGCAGTCACAGGCAGAAAAATTTCCAGAGAAGTTAGGCATTCTAGCTCCATCTCTAGAGGAAGTGCAAGAAGAGGAGGATGATAAATTATAACCACATTCTGAAGAAAATGGAGTATCTACAGTGAAAGAAACTTCCACCCACCAATAGTTTCTGTGAATGAGCTGCTCAAACGGCGGATCTCAGCAACAATCCTCTCCCTCGTCTACCTCCCTTACCCGGTGCCGGATCCGACCAACTTCTAAGAATTTCTTGCCTGCGACGGAAGTGTCTTCACACGATTTACGCACGGGCGTTTTTTTTAAATATAATTATTATTATCCTACGAGTGCCTTCATTGAATTCTCGACGATGCTTTTTTGTACATTGGGTTTGACATCCCTTGAGCGAGACAAGAAAAGTATACTAAAGAGAAAGCCAATTGGATTTTTCGTCTCCTATGCGGATGCTTTTCGAAACACCAGCATACCCTCGTACTGCATGGAATTGTAGGGAAATTCCCGAGCAACGTAGATCTTACACCAGAACATCTACTATGAAGAAATAAACTCAGACGTAACTCTGATGAGACCAGAACAAACAAGTCTTACCCCAACGTCCTTGAGGAATCCGCGAATCGAACTCGACTGCAACCTCAGGAAATCTCACTTTCTTTCGAAAGTCTGGTAGTGTTACCACTGAGGAGAATCTTCGGCATTGATCTCACGATATTTACGAAAATTTACTGAAGTCGACACAGCGTTATGGCCTTTAGAGGCCACTGAAGATATTAAGAACTTCACTTACTCCAACGGGGTACATGATGGGGGATTGCCGCAATAATTCCTCCCTCGTCTCTGCATTTCCCTAACTTTATGCAAGAAGCGTCAAAAGTCTTTTTTTTTTTAACTCAGACAAGAGATTAATGGAAAAGGTGTCAAAGTTGCGGAAGTACTGTCCAATAGATTCAGCGCTATTCTTCCACAGGGAACAAGGTGGTAAGGGACAAAGTCGTCAAGCTTTGCGCAGTACTCTATCATATCTGCAACGACCAATAACTCTTTTCCTTTTGTTATATTGGCGATATCGATTCCGGATGAAGGGGCATCTTGGCATCATCTGAAATCCACGCATGGTAGAGCCTCTTTTCCGCAGTTCAATGGATCTATACCTCAGCTGTCGACTATCCAGAACGTGCAATGCCATTCTCGTGTCTTCCACGATTGCAAATGGAGAGGCAGAAGTGTATGTTATGAGGAGAAAAACTTTCAAGCAACATAAGATTTTTCACTGAATGGACCGAACCCTATACTATCCAGAACGTGCAATGCCATTCTCGTGTCTTCCACGATTGCAAATGGAGAGGCAGAAGTGTATGTTATGAGGAGAAAAACTTTCAAGCAACATAAGATTTTTCACTGAATGGACCGAACCCTATGACAAAAAATAATTTGGTGCACGTTTTATCCATTCCTACCTCAACAATGACAATCTCAGAGTTTAAAATTTGAAGCCTTTAGACTTGGTAAATAGGTAATGAACTTCTGGAGCCTCATGGTCTACTGTGTCAACTTTAGAAAAGCCAGATAAGAAAACATAACTCACAGTTTGCTAGGATGGGTTTGTTCTGGCAGCAGAAAAACACGGCGTGAAAACCTTATTAGTGTTCCAATAAGTTTTAAGCCCCCACAGAGAATCACAATTGATCACCACTTGTTGGGATATCACTTCACATCCACAACACTAAATCGTGTCACGGAATATCCACTTTCGATGACAAGCCCAAGATTTCACCTCTGTCCAATTCCAGGCGTCGATATCACCATTTGGGAGACAAAGAAAACTCGTAGCTATTTAAGACTTGTGTCTAGGTCTACTTGGACGAATGGAAGAGATTCGGAGGAAAGAAATGGACAAACGCGAGCAGATAGCACGCGTGGCGGCCGGGAGAGGACTGACGAAGAATGAAAACTTATTGCAAAGTCAGGTCATGGTGCATGCGCTCACTCAACCACAAATCCAAGTTCTTGGCATTGAATACCGTATAAGAGTAGGTCCAAAATTATTCGGACCTTTCCTGATTTAAAGGTGAAAGTCTAAGGACTGTCATCGTTGAGGGACGCGGGGAGAAGGCTTCATGAAAAGTCGGCTCGACTCCCATAAACCTCAATCCTATCCCACATGAAAGCAGTATGATGGATATTCATACAGAATAAGCGAAACTTCGAGTTGGATTCTCAATATTTTCGTCAGAATAAATTGAAAAATGGGGGGAAAGTCCTAAGTGTTCTCATTTCGGAAATGCACAGAGGCAGACGATCGCCTTTTGATTCATGAAATGGAACTCGGAATTCTCGACTTAAATAATGAGAACACCCACCCTTTCAAGCCAGAATGAAGAATATGCAACCCTTATTGGACCATCTTAGGATCATCGCCTGTCGATCAACAAGGAAAATCCACAGAGAAAGTTTTCAACACACGAATATCAACGGAGATGGATGGCGCCAGCAGATTAAGGACAGGAACTGTAAAGCGAACGGCCTTTAATTTCAGCTGACTTTCTGCCGATGCGTTTTGCTTCTCGTTACCAGTATAGAACTTTGTACATGTAGAAAGAAAAATCAACGGGGATTGTTGCTCTCTTTCTTCTTGCAAGTATTTCAGAATTGTGCCAGTGGAGAGGCTTCCTTTCTCAGGATACATCGCTGTGATCTTTAGCCCTTCCTATATACTAGACAGAAGTTAATAACCCACTGAGTTTCAAAAGGGCCATTCCAGGGAACATGATTAACACGTTATAGGTAACTGTAAGAATAAGTACGCAGCAAAGGAAGGAAGTACTAACCCTACTATCGTATCACAAGTGCTGCACGCAGTTTCAGAAAAATTTATGCTCTTTCAAACTTGATTGTCTATTTACTTCTGTCTAGTCTGTGTAGATAAGGAAAATGGCGCTCGCAGATCGCTCAATGAATTTCCCTTGACTGGATGGACGATCATCAACTTATTTAGGATATTTCAAAAAAAAATTTGAATCGCCTGGATGCACCGATTTAAATAATTAAGATTTTAATGAACGTGGAAGGAGTAACATACATTTTTCACGCGCATGGGTAACCTGATCATGATCAAAGAATATATTTATTTCTACCTCATCATAAAAAATCTGAGCAGGACTTAAGGTTCACCCCATTCTCATAGTCCTTCCCCCACCTTAAGTACCTTTCTCCCATACCTTTACCCAGAGCCGTACCGAGGATATTTGTCACCCTGTGCGAGAAATCCCGCCTCCCCCTCCGTGCTAGGTATCAATCCAGCCCCCTCCCCCCCCTCCATACCTCTCCAGCTTCCCTAGCACCAATAATACATAGCGTATTAATTTCTATGTTTAATTTAGTTAAATTCAGGATAGTTTGCAATTTGATACTGCCATGATGACTGCCAAATCAATACAAAATAGGAATTGCAACTCATATTTTGTATTGATTTGGCAGTCAATCGGCGCCCCCGGAGTCGCTCGCATCGCTCGCACCCCCCTCTGCACGGCTCTGCCTTTGCCTTTAGTACTGCATGTGATGATAAGGTAGAAAAATATATATCCTTGAATCGCCACAATACTTTCAACCTTCAAGGTTCAAGAACTTAATTTTAGAAGATTGTCATGAGTTGATGGCGCAATTATTTAATTATCGTAAACTCTCGATGAGCTAATACACACATTATTTACCTCAGGGACCAACCCCTTTGTCCTATTCCTCATTTGGGACCAAAATATCCTGGACAAATTTTTCCGGGATTCATCCATTGATGTTGAGGAAGGCATTCCACATCACAGTTTCTTCGTGTAAACTTTGGCTGAAATGATTTAACCCCTTTCGTCGGTGGGAATGGGATTTGCAGTATACGCTAAGCTTACTAAAGAATTTTTAAATGTTCATTCCTACTCTTCCCCTACTTTTATAGAGGAGTCAGCTGACTGACGAAACGGTTGCGCTCTTTTAATGGCAGTTGAAAATCTGACAAATGCGAAGTCTTCCGCTATATGCATGCGAGCCAGATTTGAACCAGTTTAGATTATCTTATATGACATTCATGCAAGGCATTGATAGATGGAAGGATCTTACCTTCTGACTGCCCAATTTGGACTGAGAAACGATCTCCCCGAAACAAAGATGTCGCTTCAGTTTCAACCTCAACATGGTTCCCCACATGTGGCTATTATGTGGGTATGCACTTCTTTTTTGGTAATACCAATTATTTCGTGGGTAATCCTTGATCCAGGTACATACAGGACAGCCAACGCCCGTATTATATCCAGGATCATCTTATATCCCTACGTCCTCCTCCCTCTTTCCTATTCCCGTTTCTAGTTTTTTCGAAACCTCGCTGTCCCGCTCGTCCATTTTTTTCATAACACACAATTATTGGATTTCACAGAGGTGAGGGCTGGGGTCGAATTCCCAAGTTCAATATTGATGTCCAAGTCGTAAGCCATTAGACTGCCAGCTCTGACACTGAAAGGAGTGGCAAGCCGCAACGATGTGAAGAGAATAGTAACTCAGCTGCCCTGAATATAACATGATCCAGGGCAGCCCTAGATACCTCAATTTGGGTGGTTTTGCAGTAGAAAGTTGAAGAATCCTACAATGGTTTTCTTTGTGCTTTTGGAAAATAGCACAATGAAGCTAATGTCTTTGAAATAAATATACCAGCAGAAAGTGGTACTCTTGAATGTAAGGCCAACTGATAAACGTACTGTGTCCTGAAGTTGACTTTTACACACCTACCTCCCTTTTTTTGGTGCTGTTATCACAATTCTTGAGAGTTACCCAGTAATTGCAAACATCATAAATGGCCAAAAGGTACTGCAAGAAGTGAAATTGAAGTGAAATCCCTTAGTGAGCAAGTGAACTTCTTCACAACTTTCTGGGAGAGCCCAAAGAGAAGTGCAAAGCACATGTATATGGTGAGAGTAATTCAATCAGGAAAAACTTTAGGCCTCAGCACAGCTCTGGCTAATGCAAGGATTGCTGGATGTGGTGTTTCACTTTTATTTGCAGTAAGGACTATCCAGGGCTACCCTTGATCCAATAATATGCTGGAAGCATAGCTCCCATTATCTTCACATCACTCATGCTTGCCCCTCCTTTCAGTGCAGGACCTGGCAGCCCAATGGCTTAAGACTCAGACATCAATACTAAATGTTTGTTGTAGGTTTCACACCTTTGCTGCCGTATTACTTATTGGTGGGTCATGTGCCCATAATACCAGCAGGCACAAAGAGGGGCCTAGCAGTGAAGGTGTTTATCCGGCTATTGTACATCTTGTGAACACCATGTACACCCTGTGTACACCCATCTTTTAAGCCCAGTCTTCACCTTGTGACTATAGCCATGTACTAAGTATAAAGCATGGGTGGAGGAGGCCTAGAATATATTTTCCAGCCTTGATTAAGCCATCTTATCCATTTTCCATGAAATGCGCCATATAGAAGCGCCTCCCCAGTGCTCTCTTACGGTTTCCGTGCGAGGCTATCTGCCGGGAATTTTTATTTCTACTGGAGCTGAACGCCGACTTAAGGTACTAAGGGAAGATGAAAATCGACCCCCCTAGAAT
>CAJPEV010005491.1:0-14719 GCA_905338385.1 Darwinula stevensoni
CGTTGGCCCCCATGGCGTGCCCACCGTCATATTCAGCAAAACGGCAGATCTGATCCCCCAGCATTAAGGTCAGCGGACGAAGACAGTTCCTGATATCGATGGGCACGGTCTTGACCAACATCTCCATGTCTGCTTTGAGCGGAGGCATCACTCCATAGATGTTCTTCTCCGATGGGAGCAACGAAATGCCGGAGGGAAAGAGCATGTAGTCAGGCAGGGGGCTTGCGTCCACCAGGCGGGCCTGTTCGGCAATGGCCGCGTGCAGGGCTTCGGACAACTCCACTTGCGAGCGAATCGTCACCCAGTACGCACAATCTCGCTCAATGCGTCGCATTTCTGGAGGCGATGGCAAATCATCCTCATCAACTCCGGCAAAGCTCAGTGCGACTGAATCCGCCATGCGCGCACCAAGTACCTCAACGAGGATGGTTGCATCGGCTTCCTCAAACTGTGGGAGCCCGAACATGACCTCTCGCGCGGCGCTGGCCAGTGCTCGTCGTTCAATCACGATGGCCACCTCCTTGCGGCTGGTCATCCCTGACGTGAGTTCTTTGTGGATCTCCGTTTCAGTGACCTTGCCGGTGGCCACCCGTATGGCCATGGCCTTGAGTCCCTCATCAATCTCCAGACGTGCAGCAGCAGATCGCGTGGCGGCAGCCATATCCCCGAGCAGAGGGCGCTCTTCGGTCTTGAGAGCCTTGGGTACACCCAGACGATGGTTCTGGAGTGGGTAGGCCTTGATGTCCAGTTCGGTAAGGCCCTGCAGCACTTCTGACACCGTTTGCACGGGTGAGGCCTTGTGCTTCTTCTTCGTCGAGGCCACTGGCATTACAGGCAAGTCCAGTTCGTCATCGGCAAAGATCGTCACTTGCGCCATGCCCAGCCCCTTCGGGGCTTGATCAGTGGGGTCAAGAGCGGGAGTAGCAGGATTCTGATGCAGGATGGCCGCGAGCCAAGAGTTCTCGAAGAAGAGCCGCCCATCATTGTCCACTCGGTTGGACAAGTGCACGCCGCCAGAGGACGTTGAGCGGACGATGAGCTTTTCGGTTTCGTTTTGCAAGCTGGTTTTGAGTTCACCGATGGCTTGCACAGCGGCCTCAAATCCGGACTGCGCCTGTGCGTTGGCCAGATAGATGTAGGCCGAATCGATCTCTGCTGGGATCACTTTGCCTTTGGGGAATGCGGCACGTATGGCGCGATGTACCCGCATGACCCGACCAACAAATTGCATCGCAAAGTCCGGATCGTTCACGGCTTTGGTCGAAGCAAGAACGAAGGCCCTGGGTGCATCAAAACCGGTACCCGCTGACTGCTTGAAAATGAGCACATCTTTGGTTGTGTCGTTCGCAATCTGGGCCATGAGCACGGGGTCAGGTGCATCGGCCGAGTGTTCACCAATACAGGAAGGTGGCACGCCACAAATTCGCTGGAGTTGATCCCGGGCATGTTTGATGGCGTCGTTGCCGTTGCCCACCTGCACCAGCAACAAAGGCCGGACGTTGACCTGAATCTGTTCCAACAGCTTGCCCACTCGAACATTGCGCCGCCAAGCTTGCTTAAGGACAGTACCGTGCAAGTCGGCGATCCCTTGTAGGCTGTCCCTCAGGGGGTAGATCACTGCCTCGATGTAGCGCTTATTCAAACGGGCATTTACAACTTCATCGCGTGAAGCCGAGAACGGCCGCATACCGTCGTAACCGGCAGCTGCCAGGAAATCGTTTAGTTTGCGGTCCTTCGGTGTGGCCGTAGCCATAATCAGAAGTGCTGGATCAAGCCAGTGCACGAACTTGCCAAATTCGGTCTGACTTTCAACCCCGATGTGGGCCTCATCAATGATGACGCCGATCCCCAGGCCTCGGGCCTGTGCCAGGGCACGGAACTCGGCCAGGCTACGCATCTGGTCGTCTGCCCCATCTGTGTACCCTGTGGTGCGGGATTTGGCCCTTGCCACGGCCGCAGCCGTGGAGATGATGACCATCCCCGAGGTGGTCTCCTGATTGCGACCCCGGTCCAGACGCACGGGGCGGAGCAAACTGGAATTACTCGCCAGCGTGCTTTCGGTTTGCTGAACCAGATTCGTGAATGGCACGAACCAGAACCACACCGTGGGCTTGTGGCGACTGACTTCCTCAATTACCCTCGTGAGCGTGAAAGTCTTGCCAGATCCGGTGGGCGCGCGCAGCACGCATGGAGCTGGTACCTGTTTCAGCAATTCTTCTGTGATCCCTTTGATGTGCCTGATCTGGTAATCCTCAGGAGTGGCTGGCAACTCCTGCCCAGAAATGATGTCGTTTGGTGTCATGCGTTCCCTTGGTCGTCCATGTCCAAGGCAGACCTACCTGTCTGTCCTGAAACAATCTCTTGCCCCACCGGACGGCTGTCGCATTCTTTGCCCATGGCCTGGAGAATTTCTCGAACAGAATCCGGTCTGTCTGAAAAAATCATCAGCCGCGGCTGTGGCAATTGTGCAGCCGCATCCAGAGCGACCTGTGTGACCGTCGGGAGGTAGATCACGGCGGTCTGTGTTGAACTGGCTAACACGTTGATCGAATCGGCCCCTGGGTCGTCGAGAACGGCCCCGCCACAAAACCGCAGCGCCAGTAGCTGACGAAGGTTGGCCGGCTTTGCATCAAAGATCACGTCAGCAGAATCGAACTTGTCCAGATTCAGGTAGGCGAAACGGCCTCCCATGCCCGCCGTCTTGCCATAGCCGGTCATCACTCGCCGCATGCGCTCGGCACACACATCACGGCAGATGTTCTTGTCAGGCTCCCTGGCAGTGGCCTCGGTGCTGGAACAGAGTATGAAACTCCGGGTGCCCTGATCCTCTGCATTGAGTTCCAGAACTGCATGCCCTGTAGTGCCCGAACCCGCGAAGAAGTCCAGAACGATATCGTTGGGACGGGAAGCCTGCGCGAGCAGGCCTTTGAGCAATGAAAGGGGTTTCGGATATGGAAAGACTTTTGAGCCCAATATGCCTTTAATTTCGTCTGTGGCGACACCACCACGTGTCGAACGCAACAGCATCAGTTCTACGTCCTCCCCGTCACTGTCTTCGTTCATTCCGGCGATCCAACTGCTCAAGGGCGCCAGTCGGTCCGCTTCAGACTTGGCGATCCAGTGCTCTTTGCGAGAAGGACGTCCAGGCGCCACCCGTTTTCCCACCCAAAAGTCTAGATCCGGCAGGTCTGTACGCAGTAAGGGTGTTTTCTTCTTTGGCAACGCAGGGCCTTTGCCTGCCTTGATTGCGGACAACAAATCCGCTTTGGACTCGAAGCGCATCACCTCCTCGGCCTTGCACGGCGGGAAGTAAATCAACTTTTTAGCAATCAGGGCCTCCATCGTGTCGCTGCGCAACGCAGCCAAAGCGGATTTGACGGCATCTTCATCACGGTTGCACAGTTTACGAATGACTTGTTCGGAGGCATAAGCCCATACTCGGTTTGGATCGCACGGATACCAATACCCAGTTTCGGGGTCTTGAACAGGGTAATACGTGTTTTCTCTATCAAGGTGCGAATGAGCTTTAGTTAATGGCTGTGGTGACCAGTCTCCTCGCGAATCATTGTCTGGATTGCGGAATTTGCTTCTGTCCGTGGCACGACCATTGAACGAGAACCCCGCATTGGCATATACCAGCACATGCTCATGTACATGGCTGAAACGCTGTGACAGATCGTTCCCGGTGTCCTTTGTTCTCCACACCAGGCTGCCCAATCTGCGCCCTGGAAACACCTCATCCATCAACAACTCCAGTCGCGAACGGTTTTCATCGTTGATCGACACCAGGATGACCCCATCAGGAGCCAGCAGATCGCGCGCGAGCACCAGGCGCTGGTACAGGAATTCCAGCCATTGGCTGTGGCGCCAGCGATCATTTTTCCCAACGTAGTCGTCGTTGTAGACCCAGTCCTTGTTTCCGGTGTTGTAGGGTGGATCGATGTAGATTACTCGAACCTTATTCGCATGTGTCGCTCGAAGCAAGCGAAGCGAATCGAAATTGTCACCCTCGATGATCAGGTTCGAACAAGGCTGGTCACCTAGGTTATGTGAGACAGAAGGGTTTAGATGTGGGAGCACCACATCTCGGTTGATGGCCTTATCCCGATCAATGGCACTGTGTTCCCAGACCAGCCCCAGACGTTGGTGCGTCAGGATTTCAGTGAGTTCGCGTCGAAGTTCCTCTTCATTGAGGCTGGACATTCTGGAGAGAAGACGTTTGGACATAGGAGTATTTTGAGGCTGCCCGTGCGGGTGGGATTTTTGCGCGACCTGAAATCAACCAGGTGCCGATCGTTCATTGGGGCGAACCGGCGGCGTGCCCGCCACATGTTCCAGTTGCCGTTTCAAACTTACACATTCGTCCACAGCCGTTTTGAGACTCGCCTCCAGGCGCGCACGCTCAATGTCCACCTGGCCAAGTTTTTCGCGCAGGGAACTGGCTACATCGCGTTCCTGTACAAGACTGGCCATAGCTTGATCCCCACGCTGCACAGCTGATCGCAGATCCACCCGAAACCCATCAATGGACAGAGCATGGGCTTTGGTGGCGACATCTAGCCGTGCTCGTTCTGCCTGAAATGCCTTCTGAAGGCTCGACATCTCCCGAGAATAAGCGGCCGCGTTCTCCTGTGCCTGCAGGCGTAACTGCTCCAGCGCCTGGGCATGTCGATCTATGTGCTGCTGGAGTGTTGTCCTGTGATCCTGTGCTGCCTGAGCAATACTGTTTTTCAGGCGCCGGATCTCGTCAGCCTGAGTATTGCAAACACGTCGCTCGTCGGCCAGATCAGCTTTGACCTGGATCACCTCCTCAAACAAGGCGCTTTTGGCGGTACGAATACTGGTGAGTTCAGTCTGCAGGGCTTCTATCTCAGCGGCATGCGACTGTTGCATGTCCAGTGAGGCTCGCGCATGCACTTCTGTCTCTTTTGCCAACCGCTCTTCGGCCTGGGCAAGTCGCTCTCGCAAGGGTTCTCCCACGCCGGACAGCGCCTGGGCCCACAGCTGCTCGAAAAGTGTGTTGGCGTTGCGTTTGGCGGCTTCTGGAATGCTGGCGTGTTCACTGGAGAGTCGGGCGGAGAGGGCGGTGTACCAGGCGCGAACATCTGCGCCGACCGCAACCGGTGCGCCCCAGGAGCCAGCTTTGCGTACATTGAGTCCATTTGGGGCTACTCCTCGCAAGGCCAACTGATCACACACCATGAAGTTGAACTCCGTGCGTGAACTGAACTGAGACTTGAGGGCCTGAAGTGCTTGTGGAAACTCCAAGCTTTCAGGATCAGAAGGGATGTCACCCCTGACGGGGCCAAAAACGGCAGGTGCGCTTGTGGTGTCCATATCGCCAAGGGCATTCGACGCAGAATGCTCAGGAGACGGCGCAGTAGGGTAGGGGGGTTGTTCGGATTCCATCAATTATGTTCATCTCTCCGTGTGCCGAATAGCTTCGGTATTAAATGGAAAAGCCTGCGTTGTCCTGTAGCTGTGTTGTAGCTGGTTTTGCCGACGTAGTCACACGATCCGCAAGTTTGGCCGCTTGTTTAGGCCGCAGGCGAAACCGCCCATAGCATGGTCGCGATTGCAAAACAACAGCACGCGACCTCGCGCCATGTCAAAGAAACCTTTCATGCCTGCATCGTTCGCCCATCCAGCAACCTCAAACGCAAATTGAGCCGGGCCGTGCGTCAGCAAGTCGCGGGCAGCGCCACAGTGCCAACACACCAAGCGCACAGGGAAATCGGGCTGCCACTGCGGCAGCGCTGCGCCGGCTTCGGTTTGCGCGTGGCGCACTGCGGCACAGGCTGCTCCGTGTTCAGCCTCTAAGGCAATCTTAGCAGCATCAGCTCGATTGTGCAAATTTTCAACACTAAATGCATTTAAGGTTGTTTTTGTGTACACCGTCACCCACAACATACGTGATTATTCATATAATCACGTGTATCGCTACAGGTGATGGGGCAGGTTTGGCGCCACTTGTGCCAAGGCCTCACTGGAAGGCCTNCCGCAAAAAGAGACGCCTTTACACGATGAAGGCCGCAGGAAGATCTGTTCCAGTACTGTCGGCGCGCGCGGCGCACCCCATTTGGCTGGCCTACGATGGGCAGGCTGCGCCAGAGGAAGAATGCACCGAATAACCGCCACAACCAGACTGACACACTCAGACTGGGATAAACTGTTTCCCCCGCCATTCTTCCCTGGGCGGGCCGACGACCATCGTCAGTTTAGACGCCCGGTGGCCGTGTGGCTGCCGGGCTTTTTTCGCACTGAGTTCCAGTGCAATGACCCAGCTGCCACATCGAGGAGACCGGCTACGAGTTTTCCCTCATCAAGCAAAGCATGCTGGAGGCCGAGTCCCGAATTCAGGCTCTGGAGATCTCACGCAAAGGCAGCGCGGCAACGGCAATCTCAACGCCAGTACGGGCATCGCGCTCGGCGCTCCAAAACCGGAAGGAAGATCAAGCAAAATCAAGGTAGTAAGTACACCTCTTGTTGGTGTCGAACAGGTTCCAGAAATACTCTGATGCGACCAGGCAAGATCGCGCTCTTCCTCTGGGATAGACTATCATTTGAGACTATGATTTGTCTCACTTGATCCAAGAGGTAAAGCATGCGGCACTCGACCACTACAGGAACCGTTAAAGGCACTTCAAAGGGTGCACCACCAACAACTGATCTAGGCGCGAAGATCGTGGCCTCGTTCCATGACGCAACTGGAAGAACTGACGTGGCAGGTAGTCTGCATATCTACGGTTCTTCTCGCACTTTAGAAGGGGCCTTGATCTACAAGGTCAAGTTCGGGCTGGACAATTTTCTGGGACAGATGTACTTGGCTACACCCATGCAAACTCTGGAAACGGAACGCAAAGGTGTCAGCGTGATTTTCCTGGCGGACTTGGCCAAGCGCATGGAGATCCCCTTTGCTCGCTTGACCACCATGCTGGGCATCTCCAAAGCTACTGCCGCACGCAAAGTGGCAGCCAATGCTTTGGTCGACGGCACCGCAGTCGTTGGGATGGTGAAGCTGCTTGCCATCGCTCAAGAGATCATCGACGACAGTACAGCGCCAGAAGCGAAGGACTTTGATACGGTAAGGTGGCTGGGCCAGTGGATGGAACGGCCACAGCCCGCTTTAGGAGGTCGCCGACCATCCGAGTTCCTGGACTCGCCAACCGGTGTAGAGATCGTTTCCAAGGTTCTGGGAGCCATGCGCAGCGGGGCTTATCAGTGAAGCTCTGGCGTATCGCAACCGAAACCCGCAAGTACAGTGCGGACGACCTCAGCGGAGGCGGTGCTGCCGTGAGCCCGGGTCGGTGGAATGATGACTCGGAAGCAGTAATTTACTCCGCTCCGACGATCGCCATCGCTGTCCTAGAGACAGCAGCACACGTCGACAACGCCGGGCTACCATTGAATCGCTTCTTGGTAGAAATCGAGGTACCTGAGCAAGTCTGGAACCAACGCGAGATCCTCGACCTACAGACCCTATCCCCTCTATGGGCGGCCATTCCAGCAGGCAAAGCCAGCGTATCCATCGGCTCGGCATGGCTCAAGCGATGCAGCTCCCCTATCCTGTTGGTACCATCTGTGATCGTTCCAGAGGAATACGCTACACTAATCAATCCAGCTCACGCGGCATCCGCGGTAATCACAGCCAAAGTAATCAGGCCCTTTGAGTACAACAGATTATTTCGTGTATGAAATCGGTGCAGCATTGACAGCGTGTGCTGCAAAGAGGTCAACAGGGCAACCCAAATTCAGTCTCCGATACCGGGGTTGTCCAACAAACGGATCAGATCGCGGCTCCGCTTAGAATTTCGCAATCTATCGTTAATTGTTAGTCGCGACAGGCGAAAATTGAACAGGTTGCCTCAAGGCTTTTGCTTGCCTACTTGACCTCAGTAGCCTCATTAGATGACTTAGCTTTCGCTGGTGTAAATGGGGCAACTGCCTTGGCCGCGAGGTTATTCACCTGCGACACGAAGTCTGGCACCACGCGAACCGCTTGCTTCACTACATCGGACGAGAGCAGTTCGTGCCAGGGACTCCCATGATTGTCCGGCTCGACTAGACGGAGGGGTTGCTCATCAAGCCTGGCCAACGCCGACTCCAGCAAACGGGCTTCAAGATCCACATCAATTCGATGAGCCTCTTGGCGGTACCCTTCATAGGCACGCGATATAGATGCTTTGAATGCGTAGTCTTCGGAAAGCCTGAACCGCTGCCCTATCTGCTTCGTAGCTATCCATGCAAACCAAACAGGAGCGGCGACAGAGAGCAGTGACAGCAACAAGTTTAGTGCAACGGCGGAACCCAATACGTTTGGAGATTTCAGCAACTCGTTCAAGGACTGAAGCTGATGCGTACCGAAGTAACTTCCCGCTGCGAGTGCTGCGATGAGGCCGCAAACCCAAGTCCACATTGATTTTGACAACGATACGGAACGCTCACTGAAAGCTGCCGCTAGACCGACGCTCGTTGAGGCGGAATAAGCTTGCTCGCATCGCTTTAGTACTGCAGCGGCTTCGTCAGCTATTCCCTTTAGCTCAACGTCTCTCTTAATGGCATCGTCCCGGATACCGAGTATCTTTCCCTGATCATTTCCAGCATTTTGAAGAAGTCCTTTGATCTGTTGTCTGGCTTCTGATAGCGACTCCAAATCGGTCGGCAATTGGTCGGCAGCGTTGTATGCCTTCTCTATACGTTCAACCATGTCTGAAAGACTGGCGGTTCGTGGGTCAAGTGCCTTCATTTGCGCCTCCATGGCGCGAAGCTGCGTCCTGAGCCGACTGAGCATGGCGGCCGCTTCTGTGTGGCTCTCCGTACTTAGCGCGGACTCCAACGCCTTTCGAAGCCCATTGAGCGTAAGCATGTAGGCCGATGCGGCTTGTTGACCGCCATTCCCGTTCCAGATTTGCACCACGGTCTGGGTACGCAGATGCTCTAGCCTTCGTGCGTAATCGTTTAGCCGAGTCTCGGCGGTGCCGATGTCGTCCTTGCCTTGCTCTTCAATGAGGCGGACAAGTGACTGTGCCTCTTCGATGAATTCAGTGCGGGTTAGGCAGGGTAGATTCCATGCGTTGTGGGCAATCCCAAGTGGCTCGTCGCTTGCCAAGGCTGTCTTGACTTGCGCCGCGAGCGCATTGAGTTTCACAACGAGCGTGGACAGAGTAGAGTGCATTATTGTTCTCCCTCAGGTGATTATGACAGATGGATTGCTGTACCGCAGGTGATCTCAGCTTTTCAGCTGCTTTCGCGCGGAACACTGTACGACCGGTCCCGGAGGGGCCTACTCTCGAAAACGCAGATGCATCTGAGCATGAGAAATTCGCAGCATAACGTTAGATGGGGTATAGCACGGAGTACAGGACACTCGACCGAGTCCCGCCAGACAAGGTCGCGGGAACGACTACTCACGCCAGAAATGAAGAAATTGGAGCAATAGCAGGACACAAGTTGTTGATAACAAACCGTTTTCATACTCAAATTCGTTTTTTATGAATTCGCATGAAAACCATGAGCGAAGAACTCTACACCGAATGCAACGAACGCCAGCTTCGCCAGTATCTGGACAGCAGCACGCTCTGCCAGCATGTCACGCAGGCTCAAAAGGAAGCGTCGGAGGTTCGTGGCTCCATGATGTGGCGCGAAGTCAACGGCGGCAGCTATCTCATTCGAAACAACGCCAGCACTCATTGGGAAAGCGATCCCCTGAGACGCAAGAGATATACAGCCGTTTCAATGCTAGGAAGAGCCAGGCACAGGAAACGCTCAAAGTCCGCAAGGAGCGGCTCGACGAGGCTCGCAAACTCAACCGCGTGTATGGTGTCGGACGCACCCCCAACATCGTCGTGGCCATCCTGAAGGAGTTGGAACGCGCTGGGCTCTCTGAGCAATTCATGACCGTGGGCACACACGCCCTTTACGCCTACGAAGCGCTCAGCGGTGTTCGCGTCTTGTCTGGCGCGCTGGCGACCCAGGACGTTGATCTTCTGTCTGACACGCGTCAACGGGTTGCTTCATGACCACGATGAAACGTCTGGACACCTCGCTCATTGGCATCTTGCAGCGAGAAGACAAGTCCTTTCGGGTGATGCCCCAGAAGCTACAGACCGCGGTGAACAAGGACGCCTTCAAGGTGGATTTGATACGCCGGACGGCCACCGATGGCGACCCTCACCCCTTGCGGATGTCCGACAACGAGGGCGACTTCTGGGGGCGGTGCAAATCGCATCAGGGGAGTGATTGATCTCGTGGCGTCGCATTGAACAGGTCGTGGTGGCCACCAACGGGGAAATGGCCTTGATGCGCACAGTTCACCCATTGGACTTCATCGCGGTCAAGCGCGCCTTGTCCGTGTCTCGAACCAGGGAGGCAGCGAAAAGGCCGCGCGATGCGCTGCAAGCCCGGATTGTTGAAAGCTTGTGGGAAAACTACATGCAACCTGTTCAAGAAGAACAGCCCCGAGAGCGACACCCTACTCCCTGAAGACCAAAGGGCTTAGCCTCGATGGATCGATCACTGACGCCCGGTGCATGGATGGAACGAAGCCAAAATCTGGGCCATCCTGCAGTGCTGGCGGGTCTTTGTCCACCCAGCCTACTGGGTAGGCCTGGGTCGTGCAAGCTGCTTGAGTCTAGGCATTTTGGTTAACTTGTAAGATAATCAAAATATGAAACACCTGATCCCTCGCGGCCGCAAGAGAACCTCACTAAGCCCAGAAATGGCCACGGGGTGGGCTGAGCAGGCTCACATCATTTTTTTGGACTCCATCATGAAGTCCTCCGACTGGAGCCCGGGCGAGCTGGCCTTTCACGGAGGCACGTCGCTGCATCTGTCCTGGCAGTCAACTCGATATTCGGAAGACCTCGATTTCTTGCTCTCTCGATCTCAAGAAAACATGAGCAAGATCATCCAGAAAACAACGCGACTTCTGCTGGAACATTTTCGCCGCCTCGATCCCGCCTTTGATGTAGAGGTTCGAGACAAGACCAAAGACGCCAACAGAATGGTTAACCTTCAAATAGTTATTTCGCATCCATTGGTCGTTGGCAACACCATGGTCAAAGCAGAGTTCTGGCGCACGGAACCGAACTATCTGGCATCCTATCCGACCGAGTTGCGCACGCCAATGGCTCCAGGCGACTATCAGAGCACCTTCTCCTACCCTGTCCCGGCAGCCACACTGGAAACTGCCTTCGCGGATAAGCTTGTTGCCTTCGCTACCAGACCACACCTGAAATGGAGAGATATCTACGATTTGTGGTGGATCTCGACTCAGTCTGGTACTGAGATTGATCTTGATCGCATCTGCGATCAGTTTGAACACAACATCACAGCCTACAATATCATTGATGGACTAGATCCCAAAACAGCACTGGTACGCTTCCTTGATAGAGATCGAAATGAAGTTATTCAACTTGCCGATCCTGACCTCAAAACCTGGCTACCTGCCGATCTGTGGAAAGCCCTATATCCAAAGGGCGTGGTTCAAATGGTTGACTTCACGCGACAAACACTTTGTGAGGTTTACGATGTGCTCGATTCAAGAGATCGGACGGAGCGGCATGGAGTTCCCCGGCCATGAATTCAGGTCGCATGTCGGTTATCGACCGACTGGAATCCATGCCAGAGATCTTCGATCTCAGGCTTTTCTGTCTGAAAACAGGTATTGATAGGTCCTCTGCAAAAGTTATGCTTTCGCGGTGGGGTTCAAGGGGTTACATTGAGATTGCGGGACCGAAATCAGGGATTTATTTCAAACGCCTGGGTTCATCACTGGATCGCAGCGAACAGATCATTTTCGCGCTTAGGCAACTCTATCCAAGTGCAACATTGTGCGGAGCCAGCGTTCTGCATAGAGCAGGCTGGACATCACAGATCCCCAGACAACTGCACGTTGCAATCGAATCACGTCCCAGTTTCATTCAACTCAATGATGTGGTGCTATATGAACGCAGCATCGAGTGGTTCAGAATTATCGGCTCCGCTGATGGCTTCGCAACGGAAAGTTGTCGTGCGCCAACGGCCATGAGATCACTACGGCCCGCATGGGCACTCGCGGATATGCAGATCCAGCGCGACGGCTGGCTTCCGGACGACGACGACCTTGATCTTCCAGACGGGGCTGCTGAGGAAGTTGAGGTCGCCATGTTGAAGATGGGCGGGACGGTGGATCACAATCAGGAGCGTGCTCGCGTACGCGAGCGCTAAATCACTGCCATTCAACACATTGGAGCACTGCAACGATCCACTCATGACTTGTCCGCTACCATTTGTTGAGTTTTGGCAATCAATTCTCTTGCCCCACACATCAGCGGATTGCCGATTTCGAGACCCAGCTCGGCAAAACCACCGGTCAAAATCAGTGAGCGCCAGGCCGCCGTTGCGTCGCCCTACCCTGGCGCCAGCACCAAGGTCAATCTTCACCTCCTGTCGGTCTCATTGAGGCGGGTGGGTTCCAGCGAGATGGAGGACGCCTTCATCAGCACGCCCAACGGGGTCTACATTCGCACCGCCTGCTGCCTGTGGGAGATGCTGACAAAAAAGCAACTCTCGCCTCGTGCAGCCACGATCACGGCGCCCTACCAGGAGGTGTTCAACCCTGAGAACTACTGCGTGGGCGCCTCGCGTAAGAACCCCAAATGGCGAATTGACTTCAACGGACTGGGCAATATCGACTTCTGCCCCGTCGTGAGAAAGACAACTGCGCTGAAGACCTTGCTGGCTGAAGACCTCCTCAGGCAGTCCAGAGAGTTCGCGGAGAGCACCAGCAAGGAAATGCTCGATCGCGCCCTGGGATGGGCCTACCTGAGCGAGATCGAGGGGTCTTATGCCATTGAGGGGGAGATCCCGACGCACGACAAGACCCGAGCCTTTTCCCAGTTGCTACAGCACGCCAGCGAACCTAGGGCCCTGACAGAAGATCTCCTGTGCGAACTGCAGCGCCTGAGTATCACCAATGAGTTCGACAAGGCCTGGGAATTCCGCAACCAACAGAACCGGCTCCAAAAGGGCATCGGATCACCGGGAGTGCGTTACGTCCCCCCCCGTCCGGAGATTGTCGATGCGCTGATGATTCAGTTGATGGCGCTGGCCAACAAGCGCCCCAGTGAGTTGGATCCGCTTGTACACGCCGCCATCGTCTCCTTCGGCTTCGTTTTCATTCACCCTTTCATGGATGGGAACGGCCGCCTCGCCCGCTTCCTGATCCACCACAGCCTTGGTCAATCCCGATTTCTTCCCACAGCATTCGTGTTGCCGGTGTCTGTGGCCATGAGACGACACGAAGATGAATATCTTGAAGCACTGAAATCATTCAGCAAGCCTGCGCGCGAACTTTGCAACGTGACATGGGCAGGAGACTCAAACTATTCCTTCGACTGGAATCCAGAAGCGGATGATGCTTTTCGGTTCATGGATTTGACTGCTGGCGCTGAATTCACACTGCGCATGGCACAGGTGTCCTTGCAGAAAGACTTGCTGGGGGAGACTCGGTGGCTGAGCGACTTTGATGCGGTCTTCGACCAGGTCAAAACAGAATTCGACATTCGCGACGGAGATCTGTCCAACCTGGTGGCAGCCGCACTACAGAACGGCGGTATTGTGTCCAAGAACAATCGAAAGAAGCATGTGAACAGAGTGCCTATAAAGACACTCGATGCTATCGAAAGTTTGTGTCTGAGTCGGATTTACGCTAACGGCCTTCCGGATGGTGAAGCCTCGAAGGAGAGGATTGGGGTTGAGCGGCCCAGAGGCTGAATGCATGCCCCATGCACCGACCCGATGCACTTGAATCGACACCACCGACTGTCTTGCTGACAACGCCAGGCTGGCTTCTTGCCGTTTTTCACACTTTGTGCCATGATAATTGCACAATGTGTACTGCCAAACAAGCCCTCTACCTTGCTGTCGCTGAATATGTGTCTGCCTGCGGGGACGGCACGCGCGTCAGCAAGGAGTGGATCGCGGCCAAGTTCCCTGACGTAGACGGCAAACGACTGGTCAAGGCCATCGAAAACGCCTGCAACCGCAAACTCATCCACGCGGTTGAGCGTGGCCAGTATCTGCCCGGCCCCAAGCCTCCTGTCCAGGTGCACTGGTGTGACAACAATGAAGATGATCCTTCCCACACCGGCAACGTCGTTGCCTTGGCCCTGCAAAACAGGCCTCCTCTGGAATCTGCCTGGCAACACTTCCTGAAAGCAGGTCAACATACCGCCGGTGCCCTGTAGCGTGTTGTGCCATCATTCTCCAATGGTCAACGCTGACAAGTTTTATCTCATACCCAGCGACGGGCACCAGCAACTCCCGGATCCACTGATACCGGGCACTGCAGGCGCTGCAATGAATGACGCCTATGCCATCTCGGAGTGGCTTACATTCGTCCAAAGTCGGAACAAACAAACCTTTCGCTCGTACCGGAGCGAGGTCATGCGATTTCGGCTGTTCCTGGAAACCATTCACGCGAGGTCGGCCCCGCGGCCCGAGCAGTATCTGTTGAGGGACGCTTCCGAGAATGATGTCGTTCTCTATGAGGCGGCCCTACTTGGGTCGTTTCGCAACAAGGACATCGCACCGGTGGTGGTCATCGTGCCCAAAGAGCTGATGCTCAAGTATGGTCGCGATCGGCAGCCATTCATCCAGGAGGTGCCCAACGAGATGTTGATGCAGGCCCAGCCCTTGGGGCTCAAGCCCTCCAGTGTCAACCAGGCCATCACGATCC
>CAJPEV010005492.1:0-14709 GCA_905338385.1 Darwinula stevensoni
ACCTAGCCCCCCCATTTTGCGAAATCCTGGCTATGCCACTGTTCCCTATGCATCCGTTCCCCTTCCTTTCCCACGGTCAGTCGGATTGAGAACACTCGAAAATACGGAGTTCAAGTTCCGCGCAGAAGCAGACGACGTTAGCGCTACCTCATTGCCCGTGGACGGGGAGTCGATGAATTCGGAAATAATGCCACGTGCTCACATACTCAATAATGGGCAGTGGAAGGCTGCCTCGCTTCTCCCTTCTTTATCTCTAAAACGTTACGGTTCACGTAAAATTCTACCGAAAGGTTTTGTTGTCCAGAGTTCGCCCTAGTCAACGGTATATACTTTCTTCGCTTTTTGACCGCACTATTTATAGTAAGATAAATGTACGAAAAGGATAATGCCTCTATCATGCACCTCTCTTTCCATCAGACGCCGTCCTTCTCCCGCCTACATCTTGACAATGTCATGCTTGACGAAAAATCAAATTCAGATATCATTTGTAGTCTAGATTCCACCCTAACTGGTGGAATATATGTTGAAGTTGTGCGCCTTCATTTTAGTTTTATACTCCCTCCTCCATCAGGAGGAGGAAGGTCAGGCAACGTTCATTCTCTCTTGAGCATCTCCAAAATGGCTCGTCTCCTGAAAAATCCTTTTCAGACAAGATTTTGGAGCTCATTCTAGTCCGCGGTATACGTTTCGTTGCTATTTTTTCCTGTTTTATCTATTGTATGTATCTGTTAGAAAATGAACGGTGAACATGCACCCTCACTCTATCAACACCGATCTGGTGTTGATTCCATTCAATGATTGAATTTATTAGCTATTAGGCTCTTTATTTCATTCAGGACACACATCTTACCTCATGGCAGCGGCGGCTCGTGGTTCAAGCTGTAGGGTAGACCAGTGACGTAGCCAGGGAAAGGGGCTGTCCTGGCTCCCACCCCCCCTTTCCCCCTAGATTACATAAGGCTTTTTAGGCCCTCATAGGACTTCATTGGCCCTCCGAAAAATGAGACTCTGGCTACACTCCTGGGTTAAGCCCAGGATGCCAAGAAAATATATGTGACCGAAACCCGGAAAATTGTTTTTTAGCGTGCGTCTTGAACGAAGTAGAGCGCTCTGACTGCCAAGTGTACAGGGTGTCCCGTAAGTCAGGACCCATAGGGATTTCTTTTTTTTTCTGCGAAATTTCTGCGACTGTGATTCAGAAAGTGCGGTTGCAGTGGAGATTGCTTCTTCAACAATGTGTGCGACACAACGGCGGACACTTTGAACAGATTATGTATTAAATTTTTGGACTATTTTGTAATTTTATTAATTTTTCCCTATGGGTCCTGACTTACGGGACACCCTGTAGAGGGAGCCCAAATATAAGTTCGCCCTAAAACCTCAGCGGGAAAATTTCGTACTGTAAAGACACAAAGAATATTGTTTTTTTCCTTGACTGCATTCCTGAACTAACCAAAACTGGGGATTTTCCGTTCACTGCTTCGGTCTTGAGGAGTTCCGTTTTCCGACTTCTATGGTTTTTAGCAGTAGCGGCTCGTCGGGGAAGGCACGCTAGACCGGGCCTAACCTGGGCCAGGCAAGAACGAGAGCACCGAGAGACACCGTGAATTTAATTCATTTTTACTCCATCTTAACTTCTAAATGACAACGCTTCGGAATGCCGCCAGCCAGAATATTTGGGTTTCCTCGTGAGAGCTAGTAAATTTTCGGCTGAGAATGCCTTTGGTTCAGGCAAAAGTGCAGCATGATATTCAATGCATTCCTTCAGATCTGAAAGCTCGCAACAGACGCAAGATTATGGGAAGACCTGCAAAGAGCTGATAAGATGTTTACGTTTGGAGAACCTTCAAAAAGTAGTAGATGTAGAATTCCTGTAAAATTCTTCAGGTGTCTTCTCTACAGGAATATTATCCTGCTGCGTCTTGTCTTTTTGTTGCCTGAGGTACAGACAAAGATGTTTCGGGGGAGGGGGGGGGGGGGGGGGGGGGGGGGGGTTTGAACCCNGGGGGGGGGGGGGGGGGGGGGGGGGGGGGGGTTTGAACCCCACGTATCTAAATACGGCCTTGATCTGTGCTCTCCTTGTCTTTGTCCTTCGTGGATGAATCTATTTACGTGTCATAAGCGATTTTCTTGAATTTTCAAAATGAATCTTGTTGTGGGTCGACGCCAGAGCAGAATGTTTGCCATGATACAGAGACGTCGGAGAAAGGCCACGGTCCCGTCGACGTCCGAGATATTCCCGGAAAAAAAGAGGCTTTTCACGTAAATCGAAGTGAGCAACCCCATATTTTCCCCCCTGTCAACCAATTTGCATTCGAAAGATACTGGGTTCGCCAACTCGCATGAACATGAAACGAGCAGCGTGCGAGAGCCGCTCACGTAGCTCGCACGTTGAACGTCCGGGACGAGAAGGTCTGGGGAGATGACGTCACGGCACGAATGCCTCGCGAGTCCTAAAGCCCGCCACGTGCTCGTGGGAAGGTTTCATCTCGAACTGATGAGTCTGGGAACCAGATGGCCTGACCCGTGCTTGGGTTTGCATTCACTAGTCTATCATCGAGTTCACATTGATGGAACTGCATGCATCTTTATGTCTGGAGATGTTCTGCTACGTCGTGCAGGAACACGGAACGAACTTCAAATTTGTAAATTAAGTCATGGACAGAAGGTTGAATTTGCGGTGAAATATTTGGGCGTAGCCCTCAGCTTCATGAGTATGTTTTAGTGCAGACCTTAATTCCATTCCTGATGGGCTAGACACATTCTAAACCTTGGCCGGTGTTGTTACTGTGTTAGGCTTAAGGGTGCTATAATGACCTTGGCCTAAACTAGCAGCGTTGTGTTCAGATTTATCCGCCTTTGACTTTCATCGCAGGATTAGTAGTTTTGAAGAGTTACCTTGGCTGAAATGTTAGAAAGAAAAGTTTTGCATTGTTCTCCATATGCTAATGATTTATCATTGGGCTGTGGGATTTTGTTGCATCATTGTGGCAGTGATCTGTTTGTGCTGAAGGATATTAAATGAAGTGGGGAGAAAGCTGACATGGAGGAGACTCATAGCTTTACCATATACCATTCTTATCATTTCTATCTGTTTTTCTGCCAGCATCTTCATTGCTTTGCACATCAGGGACAGGGACACGGATTCAGCAAGATTCCCATCTACAATCTGTGAGTTTGTTTCAGCATTTCATAATCATAAGCCAAGGCTAATCTCTAATAGCAGCATAATCCCAGAGTGATTCCATGATTCTAGTAGCTACATGATCCATCCATCTTTGAGCAGACTTTCACATAGAAACAAATCATTCATGCCTTTCATCTCCTGACCAGAAGTGGCATTGGTGTCAGTACTTGAATATATACAATCTACTTCATTATTCTTTGAATGAAGACCTATTAGTGTAGCTATAACCTATAACTTATATCGTAAAATAGTTATAGTATACAGTATGTGAGTAAGTGTACAGAAGTGTCACCCTTATTTTTGTGGGGGGGGGGGGAGGTTTGTACAATGTACTTTTTTTTAGAAAGAATAGAATGAAGTCCATGAAGAAACAATCCTAGCAGAAATGTATCAGATAGAATTTTCAGAATGTATGAAGAACCTGGATGGCATATTCTGACCTTTTTTGAAATGTGTGACATCATCAGTGTAAAGATATGCAATGGATTCCCAGAGTTCATGCATAAGTTGTACATGGGGCCCCTAGTAAATCCCTGACTAAGGGGGTCTCCCCATGGCATCACAAATTGTTCAGTGACACTAATGGACTCCCCACAGATCATGAGAGCCAGAGAGGAGAGAACAGTGACCTATTATATGATCCAACCATATCAATTATTGGATAACACCAAACCTCTTTCTTGCTGACGACTTTACCCCAAGATATAACCCTGCCCTGGTGGCAGGCTGACCTAATTCTTTCGATCCAACTTATCCCTTGGGTTGTTGAGGACTGAAATTGCCAAAGTCACTTAGGTGGGGCTGGTTTGGGTTACTTTTTTTTAAAACAATTTTTTTACTTTAACTTATGGCTTTAAAATAATGCTTAAGGAAATTGATTGTGAAGACTTAAGGCAATATCATGTTGATAGATAACATTACAGAATTATGAGGTTTACAAGTATCAGACTGATGATTTATGAAGAGGATACAATATTGCAACTCCATGCACATCTTGTCATACTGAAAGATTCAGGGAACATGTGACTTTTTTTTCTTGCCCTGGTAGGACAAGGAAAGGAATCATGTTATAGTTCAGGGGTAGACCAAAACCAAAATTAGGCCAGTTGTGTTTTATTCCTGAAAGTTTCCCCATGAAGACCTATGCCTCAAATATGTCATCTTCCACTCAGTGCACCCACTTTGTACATCTAGGTGCTTGGATCTCTGTGTCTGTCTGCTTTCTTTTCTTACAGGTATTGTTATTCATTGAAGGAATCTTGGTGGAAAGCAGAGCTCCCACCTGTTGCACTGATGAACTGCAAACAATCTCCTGATACATACAAGACAGTACCTGCTTCCACTGCCGCCTTGAGTGTCGAGACTTCATCGCCGATGGAAATATGACAACCGTATGTACTCTTCCTTTCATCAGTGGCCCGATTCTTCTTAAAAATGGAGGTTGGAAAGAGAACAAAAGAGGAACAGGGAACACACCCTGCTGAAACTTTTTATGAAAGGGTAAAACTACTTATTGAGAGGCACAAAGCCTTTGAAAGTATTCTTTAGAACTTTGAGGATGATATCTTTCATTCCCCAAAGAAGGAGGCTCTGCACTTGCAACATTTTCATTTATCCCATTCATAAATTTGTCCAGTACCTTGTTGGGTGTTCTTTGTTATGCTGGTGTTCTGCATGCCTTCACTCCCTGTATCATTAGGATCTTCGTTAGCTGTAAGACTTTGTGAGTCTCTTCCATCTGCATCGCTAGGAGAGAGCAGGTATTAACCAAAGTTGTCCTTCCATGGTATTACTTCCACAAAGGCATATTTTGGCTGATGTGCTCACTTCTCTCATCCTCCGTACACATGTTTGATGGAAATACACTCCAGAAACATTCAAGTAGCATTATTTGTTTGAGTTTGCTGTTGAATGTCACCACTCATCTTGAGATGTCTATGAATGAGTAGGTCTCAGGCAGTCTTCCAGTTGTTTCCAGATGATATCTGATCATGTGCCTTTCCTCTGTAATGTGGAAGATACTTGAAGGTGTATTGCATTCACTATGTTCTGGTGGAATTTGTGATAAGGGTAGTGTCTCTATGGCTATCATTCAGCTGTCCAGTATTGAAGTCCCCCACTTCATAAATATGGCTTTCAATAGACTGTGGAATCCAATTGGGAGGTTGCAGAGAGCTCTGACTCATGTGCCAACTGGGAATGACAATGATAATATATATGTTTCTCACCTCCTTTGACAGGCAACAACACTTACTCATTTTGAGTACCTTTTGTGTAAATGAACAGCTTCTAGAGGACAAATCTGAATCTGCCAGGATATAAAAAGTGCCTCTTGCTTCCTGTTGGAGTCTTGGTTCCTGACTGCTGCAATGTTATATCCTTTTCATAATGTTTTTGAGAGTACTCCTTTTCAATGCAAACACTGTCTGTAATCATGGACTCTCTCTCTTGTACCAAACATTTCAAATTCTTACTTCCCTCTCTCTATTTTGTCTGCTTTGTCCACCTTCCCCCTTCAACCTCCTAATATTGTTATTCTCTTGCTCCCTTTGTGGCCGCATTTTCTGTGTCTCCAAGAGTGTTGATATTGGTGAAATCTCAATTGGTCAGGTTTGATGGGTTAGGATGACTCCATATATACAGCTTTCTGCTTCCTTCTTAATGTCTGCTTGTGTAATCTGCTGGCTGTTCTTGGAGCTTTTTCAAGGTGTGTGACAAATATATTTTGTGCAACTTTCTAGGAGATAGGTAGAAAAATAACTGGATTTGTGTTCAAAGATTGTGACTTCAATTCCTCCTCCTTGCTCTTGTTTTCTTGTTTCTTGGTTTCTTCTAGTGTTTCTTGTTTTCTTTTGCTGCCGATTGAAAGGCAAATGGTCCAGTGCATCTTGACTTGACAAGTGTCTTAAATGGTACTTATGATTTAATCCTTCCATAAATCAACTTATTATTGTTCTGCCATCATTTTTGCAAGGAGCAAGGAAAAGATTATTCTAATGCATGTGAGTGTTTCATTTTTATTAAGGGATGAGGGATATTATGCTGTTTGGAGTAAGGGAAGGGAGAGTATGAAACTAACCAATTGACAGAGATTCAATATAAGTAGACCAGATCAGGAGCTAGAGAGATCTTTTTTTTTTATAATGCCATAATGGACCAACTGACTCAAGAGGCCAACTTTCCGAGTGGCTATGTTGATATTCTTGCTTTCTTCCTAAAAAAACACATCAATCTTCCTAAAAAACACATCAACACACCTTCTATCCACTAATAACAGAGGTCTAAAAATCGGAATCCGAAATCTGAATCATCATGAAACACAATGTGTGACTTCATTGTCTCTTCCTGATGCATTACACCTTTTAATCCACAAACAATAAGTTGACCTTGATGGCTGCAGTTGGTTGTTGTGACATGTAGATTTCATTCTGTCAATCTATCATTACTAATCTATAATGATCTAAGATTTATAGTATGACTCCTTGTTCTAACAACAGAGTCAGATAACTGAGTCCAATATAAGCAATGTAATTGGGAGTTCATTGTAATCACAATGTCTCATTCCTTATTTCAAATTTTTGTTGTTTCCCTTTTGCAGTTCTGCATTTGATGTTTTTGGCCATTCAAATGCCTACAGCTACCTTCTACTGCTGGCAGGTTATGGAACTCCTCTCAATGCCTGCACTTCTCTCCAGCTAGACACTGGGTATGCTACACTTCTCCAGTAGAAATGGAATATCACTTTTTCTGTTTTGGCCTTTCCCTTCATGAATGACAGTGACTGTGACATCATGCTCTTACAGGATAACTGTAAAAAATAAATGAGGGAATGGGGAATGATTTAGTCTGCAACAACAATGGAGTATCACATATTCATCCATAGCCTGATTCCATGTTATTTTCCCAGCTTTCTTCAATGTAAGTTTTCCACTGCCTGTTTTACATTAAAATCCTTCTTGCAAAGTGCAAATAAAACTTTTTTTTGTTTATTACGGGGGGAAGCTGGGGATAGCTCTTGTAAACTATGTCTGTAGATGTGGCTTTTTTGTTGCAACAAAGTTCAAGGCAATGATTTGATTTTTCCTCTTTTTATCAATTGGAATTTAACTGGGTACTGAATCAATTTGCTATAATGGCCCTTTTTGCATTTGATTTCTTTATTTGAGGGTTCTACTTCAGCTGACATGAAATATGACTATCCATAAGGCCTTAGCTACACCAAACCAGTGGATATATATGATTGCCCCTCAGCAATAATCTTGCATGGCTTTCCTCCTCAGGTTTCGTCTTACTCCTGAATCATTGCAGATGTGGATAAGGGCAAGTGACTGCTAGGACAAATTGAAGTGGAAATCCATCAAGTAGAGATTTTTCATGACTTCACCACCCAGGAACCAGGTAGGTGGTAGTGGATATGATATTGCCTTACAAAGGGCAATCCTTGAAAGAACACAAGTTGTTTCTGTCTGCTGGATCAGGGGATGTAAACTGGTGCTGAAGGGAGACTAATCACATGGTGTTAAAGCCAAGAAATTTCCTGAATTGGACAGCCCTTTGATTTACCTATGGGGTGGGCACACCTTGAAGATTCTCATCAAACCTGAGGACAACAGAAGAAAAAAACATTCTTTTGAAGATTCTTTGTTAAAGCTATGTTACTGGTGTAATTGATATCACTTATGAAACTGGAATCCCCTCTGTCAGACTCAGTGCAAAGTTGTTCAGAAATGAGGCTTTGGATGATTTTTCATTCATATTTTCATGTGCTTCAGGGTAGAGAAGATTTGTTTGCAATGCACAATAAGTATGGGAAGAACAAACTTAAAAACCTTACTTTCAAGATAATGTATCTCAATAATTGTAAAAAATTAATAGAAAATCAAAGAAAATCAAAATCATGGGTTCTCCAATTCAACTTTTGAGAGGGAAAGCATCAAAGTGCATGAAGGTGGGTTCTCGGGTGGAATTGGAGAAAAGGCGCTTTGAGCATGTACAGTGTATTTCCTGTGCCCACCACCTCAGGTGAATTATTTGCTCACAGACCCATATTCATACATGTTCTCAACTGGCAGGCTAATCCATGGTACAGCACAGCTGAAGAACATTGGGATTGTTTCAACAGTTCTAAGTCAGTCTCTGTTGGTTGAGGTTATATGGAGGGAGAGAAACCCTGCATAGGCCTATTTGAGGAGCTGCTGCTTCTTCCATATTTTTGGACTGGGTGAGTATAATAACTAAAAAATTATAGCTTTGTGACCTGCCCAGTTCAAAACCCAGACCACATCTTACTGGATACTTTTTTAGTTTGGATGTTTTAGCTCCAATGACTGTAAGACATATTGTTAGTATTGACTCAAGCGGTCCACCCATTCTTCTAATACTACTGGCCACACAAGTTGAACAGCACATCGCAGTTTGATGCAGTTTGGTAAGGTAAGGGTTTCTTGAAGTTCTTGGCTTTGAGCTGATTTGACTCACCTTTGCACAGGTTTTTGAACACAAACTCAAACTCAGGTCCAGAACCTTATAGATGAAAATTGGTATGGCAAAAAAAATCTTGAGGATTGGAAAAATTATCATCTCAGCTGTTTCCCTGAATGCAATATTTAGTAGTGAATTCAAAGGACGCATTCATTTCCAATAACATGAGAGCGTTCATGTCTGTTGATGACTAGGTCTATTGTCTGAACACCTGATGCTCAAATTTGTTGTAACAAGCTTATACTTGCATACTTGCATATACTTGCAACTATGTGCACCAAATGGCATTGTGATACTTTGTGTACTTAAGTCATACAATGCTCAGCCCACCAACTTTTTGATCCCCCCCCCCCCATATATATTTGCTTGTCATGAGGAACTTCTTTCCCTAATATGATGTCTGTGAGCAATTTGTCTGAATTTCTTACATTGCAAGTGGGATCATGAAATGCCTCAGGCACTCAGGTTAAATTCCATTATGAAACAACCTATGAGGTCTGACAATAAAATAATGAGACTGACAACACTGTAATGCATGTGGCAACACTGGGTTAGTGGCGATTGCTGTAACCCGTCAGTGCATGTCTTACGTCTGTGCAGTAACAAACTTGTCGTGATACTTGTAGTGATTGCAGAGCAGTACCACATTACCTAAAGTACTGTTAGGGGCACTTGTCAAAAAAATCAAACTCGAAATAAAACAAACAATTAATTGGTTAAGACGATGTTGTTGTGTTTCTTTGACTGCAAAGGGATAGTGCATGGTGAGTTTGTTCCTGCTAGTAAAACAGTCAACCAGCTGTTCTATCTGGATGTTTTGAAACATCTGAGAGTTCATAGTGCAAGGCCGGAATTGTTCCCCGACAAGTGGATTTTGCTTCACGACTTTCGCACACAGCACTTTCCATTTAAGAGTTTTTGGAAGAAAAAAATAAATCACAGTACTTGAACACCTCCCTTATTCACCGGATCTCGCACCGTGTGACTTTTCCTTTTTCCCTAATGTGAAGAAACATATCAAGGGAACACATTTTGCAACCGTGGAAGAGATTCAGAAGTTTACGACGGGCGTTCTAAAGATCTTGCAGGAGATTGACTTCCAGAAGTGCTTTGAAAGCTGGAAAAAATTCTGAAATTCACGTATAGCTGCAAGAGGGAACTACTTTGAAGGAGACCACCACAGTTTACAATAATGTAAATTATATAGTTATTAGAAAATGCATTCTCGTTATTTTATTGTCAGACCTCGTACAGTCACATCATCGTGCATGATGCCCATTTGTAAGTTCTTAGCATTCAACTCCCATGCAGATCTCAAAACTTTAAGAGGGTATACCTTTGGCCTTATGATTCAGTCCTGATTCACACCTGAATCCAAGAGTATTCTACATTTTATTTCATACACATTCCCACTCAAAGTAAAAACCTTCTCATTTTCTCCTCAATTTCAGCTTACTGTAAGGAAGAAGGATTCCACCTACTTCCTATGATTTGTCAATGCCTTTCCACACTCAAACCTTGCTTCAATTGTTAATGCTGCTACAAAAGAAAGCATCATCACAGGTGCCCAAAAAGTAATTGAGGCTGAAAAACAAAGTTTGGACTTATCTTGGCAAAATAGCATTCTTCATGATGCAGACATTTTGCATTTTACCGCATTTATCCTCTGCATTGGAAATGAGAGCCAGCAATCAAGAGAAGAAACTGAGTGCGACCAATTTGGTACATAGGCAGTGTACATCTACAGGGTGTTCTGAAAGTTTCTGACCCACTCACACAAAATATGGCAAAATGCTATCTCAGCCACTATAAAACATCTTCCTCTGATACATGGGCTACATGAAGATCTGTGTGACCTACTCAGACCAAAAAACGGTTATGGTGATGCATGATGGAGCACCATACCACATGGCTGGCTTCACATTCTTTGCCACTGAAGAGACTAGGGTACAGGTCTAGAAGTTACAGAGGGATTGTCTGAATTGCAACTCCTATACTATCTATGGCACAGGTGTCAGCAGAGTGCTCTGCATCAGCCCCACCTCATAAATTGGGTGTTGGTCATTACCAGGAATCTTGGTGAAGTGAGGAATCAGCATGACAAGTGCCATCCATCAGGTTCGAGAGCTTCAGAATGCTGATCCGATGTTCCTGCAGGTCTGTGGAAGTCATATAATGTATGGGTTGGTACTTAGGGTGCTCTTGGCCATGTGGAATGCTATTAAATCAGTATATTCTAATTAATCTCATCTACATCTTTATTTTAGTGGGTCAGAAACTTTCTGAGCACCCTGTAGAGATGCTGAAGATCTCTTTTGTCTTGAGATGGCAAGATGGAAATATTTAATAGTTCTTTTTGCTTTCTCTGGGTTGAGACTCCTATAGGATTACAGTTATGGTGGAGTCCCAAGCTAACAGCAATCAGGCTCTCGGGTAGCAACAAGGGACTGGTGATTATACCTCAATGGGACCATGGAGTTGATGACTGAAGATGGAGCGCCTATCAAGAGGATGAAATGGAATGGAATTATTTGCTGTGGGGAGTGCCTCACTCTTTCAATCCAAGGGTAAATTTAACACTCCTGTGGGTTATTTTCATTTTCTATTCAAGTTTCACATAACTGCCCTGTAAATTTACTTGCTGCTGCTCCTATTCCCACCCAATGTATCAAAGAGGAGGAAGTTGACAGTGACAGGGGAGGGTAAATGGGTGATGTTATTTTGATCTATGACTTTTTCACGATTCAACTATCAGGACACAACAAAAGTCCAAGATATTTAATGCAATCTGTGTAAGATCCTTCTAGTCTGCTGGTCACTCAGCATCTGAGATTAATCTTAACATGGTCTAACATAAGAAATGCTATTTTTGCACACTGAGGGACAGGTTTTTGATAGTGTACCAGATTCTATACTGCTGCCAGGCATTGGATCAGGGTTGTGCTTTGTAAATATGACCCTTGCTGTTTCTTCTTAGGTGGAGCTAAGGAGCATCAGTCCTGGTTGGAGCTGAGAGGAATGACAAAAAATTGCAAGGATGAAACTGGAATGTGAATGTCAGGTGTTCAGAGTCTAATGAACCCCTTCTAGTTTTGTTGCCTTAGCTGTAATTATCTCCAGTCATGAGACAAAGCAAAGTGAGTTAGGATGCTGCCCCATTTTTGCAGAATTTTACTATTATATCTTCTGCAATGAAGCAGTCACAGTCACTAAATTATTCTGAGGTATTTTTCTTCTTTTCTTTTCCATTATCTGACCTCATATTTCAGAGATAACTTCATGTTAAGGGAAGAGTTGTAAATTTGCATGAATAGAATCTGCTTGTGTAATCTGCTCCACTTAGGAATCCTTGCTTATAACTTCCTATTCTGCTTCAACCAATATTAAACATTCACAAACTATGTAGACTTGTTGCCTCTTTAGAAGATGTTATTAGCAGGGGTTTAATGGAACATAGGTTATGATACCTGCTTCATCATTTACTTCTTTTAACACTTGAACTACTATGAAAGTTATTTTGACTGCTTGCTCGATTTTTAATGCACCTTGCTCATTTGACGATTAAGGGCCTCTGCAGTTTTTACTTTTCCTATATAATGTTGATGTTTTGAACATTTTAACATTTAAAACATATCAAGTAACTTCTGGAAAAGCAAATAAAATGTTACAGAAAAATAGTTTTATATTGCTTTTAATGCAGCAGTCAATTTGACTGTTCTGGTAGTTTAGATGTTAAGACCTTCAACAATTGCTGCTACCCTTGCCAAGAAAATTTTCCTAAATATTCACTTTCATTTTGTATATTGTTATAAAATGTTTCTCTTTGCCTTTCTCATACATGAATACATAATGCTGCATTCACATTTTCTTTCAGCCACCTCTGAAATATTTTTGTTAATTGCATCCTAATTAATTATAATTTATATTGGGATAGCTCAGTTTATCATTCTCTTAACCTTGGAGTTTAAAATTTAGTCTTATGCCTCATGGTGGTGGATTTAGCTCATAACCCATTGTTTGCTTGAGGTCATATGGACCCAGGATCCTGATGTCTTGGTCCTGGATGGTCCTGTCAAAAAATGGATTGAAGTAGCAGAAGAACAGTGAAGGTGACATTGGCCTGACAATGATGTGACTTCTGGTGTCATAGTCCTTGGAGAAGGGGTTCTGTCTCTAAATAAATTTTAAAAAGAGTTGACCTCATTCTCGAGCATTCCTTTTGGAACATGGGGATTTCACATTGAGTTAACTGTTTCACAGCTGAATTAAGTAAATGAATAACTCTGAAATTTTGTGCAAAGCATGCTTACCCTTTCGTGAAATGCCTGAAGTACATATGTACACTTGTGCCTGACGAAGGACAAAAACTATTTATAGGATTTTCATGCTCCAGCATAGCACTCATATTTACTTATGATGGGACCTTTCATGGTTGATGATCCGTATAATGATCATACACCGTTTTCTTAATGTATTAATAAATATTTGAATTTTGCTGTAAGCTTCATCTTCATGCAGGCCTGTCCAATAGAAAAAGCGCAGAAAATTAAAAAAATTTTTTTTTTCGTCTTCTTAATTCAGCCATGAAGACCACTTCATATCCTGTCTAGCTTGTCTGTTTGTCTATGTCATCATTCTTAAGCATGTTACCTATTGCTGCTGCTGTTAGCATTTAACAGCATATCTCTTGCGAAAGCATGGCATAAAAAAAGTTGCAATGATTTCCTGTTCTTGACTGCTACTTTGCTTGTTCCTACAATTGGGCTGAAATATAATCTGATTAGTATTTTTGTCAGGGAGAGGCCTGCAGGAGTGACTTTCAGCCAAACAGGATGGCCTGCACATCACGCACTCAACAGCTCTTGTAATTTTTTTTCCTCTTTGCTTCTCCTAGCATTAGCATTGGCATCTTGCAACCCTGATGATACGGATGGCCCTGATTGTGCAACACTTGTGGTTGATACCTGTAGTTTCTGAAATGTCAGTACCACTCTAATCTGTATAATAACTTGGTGAGCACTGGTTGTTTAACATGCAGTGCTTTAACACTAACTTGCTTAAGAGGCATACCTTTTGATGTGCTATCTACAAATTGCTGTGGAAGGTATTGTCATAACCTCTTTTCACCTTGACCATGTGAAAACCAATACAGAGAAGTTTTATGATTGCCCACACAAAGTTATGCTGAGAAGGTGATAGAAGTGTCCACTTAGCATATGGTCTTGTATTATTGGGAGGGTCCTTGTCCTAATGAAATCATTCTGGTTGGGCTTGACTGGGATATGCCCCTGATGATGTCTTTCAACCTGGAGTAGCTTATCCAGCTAACTGGAACCCTGGAAGCAAAGACTTTGAATGAAGACTGTAAAATACTTTCTACTGCAGGTGCATCAATATCCACTGGGACCACCATTCCTGTCTCTGATGTTTGAGATGCTTTTACTTCCAAGTGGAAGGCAGTCTTAAGAAAAGGATACTCAGGGTTCATTTACTCCCACATGCATTTTTCATCCTCTATGAAGAATGATGTCTTACTAAGATGATGGCCCTTTGCCCAGGAGGATGCCTTAAGCGAATTTTGGTTGTCTCAATGCTAATCAGCTTGAAACTGAAACAAATGATTCATTGTTTTCTCCTTCCAAAAGAGCTGGAGCTATCGGATAGGGAGTTATGATCAGGGATGGGTTATTGACCAGTCAATTAAAAACATGTCAATTGACTGGTCAATTGACCACTCAATATGGTCAACTATGGTCAATTTTGGTAAATAGGACCAACTTTTATTTTTTAATTTTTTTATTTGTAGTTCTTGCACCATTATGTATGTCATGACTCATAAGTGATAGACTAGGGATGGGAAGTTGACTGGTCGACATGGTCATTTTAGACCATTTGGGGAAAATAATGGTTATGAGCCCAACAAGAGGTTAGGCCTTATGACTATATGATCATAAATGACCATGTTGACCAGTCAACATCTCATTGCTAAGTTAAAATTTAATGTTCCAACTCATGCAATCTATAGGGTAAACAGTAATGAA
>CAJPEV010005493.1:0-14700 GCA_905338385.1 Darwinula stevensoni
CAACAAGAACGGCTGGGACTTGGACGAGCACTACGCTCCCTACCACAAGCTCTGCACGCCGTGCCACTACAATATCAGCATCATCGCTAAAACGGAGACGATACGGGAAGACGCAGAGTACATCTTCAGAGTCGCGAGACTTCCTGGAGGCACCGGAATCAAGCACTTCAATCGCAGCAAGAAAGGAGACGCCCGGCTACTGGTGGAGTATTACTTCAAGATGCTCAGTCCAAGGCAGATCCTGGACTTGTTGGAGATATACAAACTTGATTTCATGATTTTCGACTACAATTACGATAGATACTTGCAATGGGCAGGTGCTGATCCTTCCTAGTTAGAAGGTTCATTGTTATTTTAACCCTCGAAGCGGCAAGATTAAACCCTGTGACGGGCGAAGTGTCGATCGATAGAGAATTGCCGCTTTTAGGGTTAATGAACTATGTTTTATTAAACTAGACTTCAGAATTTCAAAAATGACCATGATGGAACATGAAGAGAAATATGTGTTATATCCCTTAAAGGTGAAAAGAAGCAAATTTTGATGGCCATACCTAGATGATTCCATAAAATCAATCCCATCCATGGCTTATTATGCATATACTGTATATATACTCGGCCAGTTTTCATCCCTCCATATGATATTTTTCTCTTAACAGAGATCCCATTTTGCAATTTTTATTCTGCACTTCAGCACACATAATACATGTTTCTGCCAGTGGAGTTGCATGAAGCATGTTGGGCTGACAGTCCCATAAAAGGACAAGTCGGCTCCCACATCAAATGTCTCGTGAATGCTCCGAATCATTCTTCACGCAACTCCATATGCTCTGTACTTTCTCCAAGTAAGTCTTACCACCTTGCAATGAAGGTCACATGTCCAAGGTGTCTCTCGATGAAAAAAAAGCCTACGTCGAGTCAACATGGACGCTGTCACTTACATAAATCAGCTCTTTTTTTCCATCTGCATCGTTTTCCGTTGGAATGTTTCATCTTAAATGGAGGTTGCTTCGTCGGTGTTCGAACATAAATCTCGAACGGTTCTCGAACAACATCCGTTGTTCGAGAAAAAGTCCAGTCCGTAGTTCCGCAGCAGCTCTTGTGTCGCGAGGGCTTTAAAATAAACTCCGTCCCACTTGGCGCCCTCCTCCTTCCCCACCCACACCATCATCTTCTTCATGAAGCAAACATTCCAATGCATGTTGGGCATTGACGAAATCGTTGAACATCTTCAATGTCCTTTGGAGAGGCTGCCCACACTCTGTCGTTTCGATGGTTTGAACGTCGGATCGCATAAATGAAAAATTCATCAGATAGGGCTAGATGGAGAGAATCCTCCTCATCCCAGTTTTTGAGGAATTCAGCGAACCAGAGCCGATTCTCATGAGCCAATTCAGGCAGGAGAGCTTCTTGATGACATGAAACGGGTTCAACCCCATCCTGTGGAGTTCCTGGCTCAGAGACATTCGATTTCGCGTCTTTCCGCGCTCTTACTCCAAGTTCTTTGCCAGCACTCGGACACTTCTTTTTGCAAATTTTATTTTAGTTTTTATTTTGGTATCAGGGTTGACCGTAAATCGATGCAACGTTGCAAAGACCATTGTCTCAACAGACTATTGAATTCCTGCGCATGCCCCATTCGATTTTGTTGAAGGCTATATCTGCGTCATCTCAGTCGATTTCGAAATTAGTTATGCCCTTCTTTAATCTCGACATAAACTTTGCCAATATTAGAGAAAGTCAATAAAGCAAGCCAATTGTAATTAGAATTGTAATCAAACTCTTGCTTCCGCGCTGTTGCACGGAAGCAAGAAATTGATTAAAATTAATAAAGATATAGCAGGTTATCACTCTGGATCCTTCGGCAGGACCCACAGAATCAAATATGGACGTTCTCCATTCAATGCGGGGAAAAGGGGAGGGGGGGGGGCGTCCTTGGAGGGGGGGGAAGGCGTTCCCATGGAATCACAAGGCCACATGAACTTTCTTTTCTCCATTCTCTGGCACAGAATTACCCTAAGTCTTACTGGCTTGAATGGCCTCTTTTTGTCGAATATATACAGAAATTTCAATACCTTCCCTTGTGTCTTTTGTGGAGACAATATCAAATGCCATTCCAAAAGTGCTGGGGATCCGTGCTGGTTGGGTGTATGTGTTAACTAGCTGTTGGCGTTTTTTTTTTTACCATCTCACTTCGGGGTCAAGGAACCTTGTTTATTCGAATGTCATGCCAGATATCTCGCCTGACATTTGTTGATATTGACCGGATACTGTCCTCGCGATTTTGATAATTTCAACATCAAATCAATGTCGACTATTCGTTAGATCATCAACATCAGCATCCCATCAACGATGTTGAGGGATGCTGATTCAGATGATTCTCTCCCCGATAGGATCCCATGGGATCCTATAGGAAAGTTATATGATACATATAGGGCCAAATAGGGAACCAATAGGTTTTCTATAGGATTCCTATATATATCTATTTGATTCCTAAGGACTGTTTCCAAAGGGTTATTTGAAAATGATTGAGGCTCCGTCCTCCAAAGCGAGAAGAAAGACTTCATTTTGTTAGTCGACTGCGGTTCCTTCAGAGTCCGACATATTGTGTACACGCAATATATTGAATAGTTAGTACCTGCTACCCGTAGGGATCTTTCACATCTCGGTCATCACAATTTTTCTGGAGACTAGCAACGTCTGTGGTCTCTGTGGTCGGTCCAGCGAACGCCAGTCTCATTTCATTTCCTCGAGTGACTCATTGTGTCTCCCTGTGGCTTAGTTCGCTTGTGGTCACAATTTCCACGCTTTGAAGGAGAGAACTCTTCGCTTGCTTCCAATTTTTACTGTATTTTTTGCATGCAGTTAGTGAGGGGAAATTTAGACTCATTGCTAATAATGTTTCTTTTCCCCACTTTGTATTGGGCACGGAATAGCGATTTATTCTGCTTCCTTCAACTGAGATGTTGTACTCTCCTATTTACAGATTCACGCAGAAAAATTCTGTATCCGGAAAGAATGTTCCAGAATAGTGTTCGCATTATGCAGTAAAATTCCAGAAGGATTAGTACCATTTTGCAAAAGCAGCGGCTATGCCAATGCACCAATGTGGTACATTGGCATCGTTATGAAGTCGCCTTAATATGCCACGATGAGATTTATCGAATGATTCCTACGCAGTTCAGGGGGGAAACGATGCAACATAAACAATTCAGATTTTTCTAATACTTGGGCAAACAATAAACTTTTCAAGTGATGGGTTTATTTTGTGCATGTCGCAAAGAACTCAAAGAAAGCCAATGCCCGCGAGCCAGTAGCCCATCGAGGCTTGAAGCGGCCGCGAAAGAGCAGACGAGTGCCTTCGACGAAAGCATGGCGATCACGTCCATGGATATTTCCTTTCTTAACTGGGGGGTCCTGGCCCTGATAAGTGCAAGGCGCTCTCACGACATCCTTTTGTGGATGATGCGAGGGCGAGGGCAGAACACGGCCGAGGGGAAGGTCGAGGTACCACCTTTCGAGGAAGTTCGTGTGAAAATGAGATTATTCGTCTCTTCGCTGCGTTAGATGAGTGTAGATCATGGCTGAAACTCCATGGGAATCTCCTCTTTCTGCAAGAAAATTCTGAGAAAATACCGCAAATGCCTCGAAATCAAAATTTCCTACGTTTATTATTTATATTCGCAGAGTCGCTGTCCATTGGCCAAAATTGAACAATTTGAAGCCCTAGTCAAAAGGGAATCGAAGTCAACCTAGCTGGACCCTCCAAGCATTCCACTACGTGGATGGAGTGCCGTTATTCTTCCCCTCATTCGCCTTAGCCTTAGGGAGTCCATAAAGAGGATCCCGCAATATAAATACGCCTCGTCGACAGGAGGTAGCTCAGACTCTTTCTTCTACGCTGGGCGCCTATTCTTTCTCGTCCGACTCCGGAGTTCGGGTTCATTTTCTCCTTCCATTCGCACCTCGTGAAACTCTTCAACGACATGAAGCTGCGGAATGTGAGTGTTTCTATATCCCAGACCCGATACGATTTTTTTTTTTAGGGTTCCGATGTCTTCTTAGAAGCTCTTAACACCTCTCCGTCCGACTTATATTAATTGACCGTTGAGTTTGGAATTGAACTCGTTATTTCCGTTTTCAAAGTATTTACCTTAATCCTGGGAAGTGAAGCTTTCAGGGAATTTTATGCTTTTTCGCTCGCCGATACGCTTACCATTCCCTCTATTTTCCTGCTGGTACAATCTAATCGAAGCCCACGCTGGATTTAGCAGGAATCCGTTCAATTTCTTAATTACTATCTGGTTAATCGTATATTCTTTCATTGATAGAAATGAGTAAAATCTCCTATTTTCATAATTTCCTCGATATATACGCCGAAGGAAAATAATATTCTAATCGAACAAAGGAGGGCTGCAAATCGATTAAAAGTTTTATCTGAAAAATCGGTCTTTCACTGAGTTTTAATGGAGCCCTCCTCTCAAAATTTGACGAATGAAAGGTCACTATTTTCTTCATCGATCAATTCATAGACCACGCAATCAGCCTCAATGTTTACAAGAAAGCCTGTCCGTTTAAAAGGGGGGGACCTTTAGTGCCGGGAGAGTTCAAGATAAATAAAAACGTAATATTATATAAAATGAAATGAAATTAAAGAAATATTCATATGAATTAAAGTTAATTAAAATAAAATTTGTACTTTTAATTATGCCAGGAATTTTACTCCGTTATACTTTACTTATTTTTATTATCTTTCCTATCTTCCTTTCTTTACGTTCGGATTTTGACGGGGACTTAACTGATTATCCCATGATCACTCACGATTATCCTGTAATTACACCTCGCGCTCGTGCGTCATCGATTCAGCCCGAAAAAAGAAACTAACGGAGTCCATCGCACAACGTCATTACGGCTTCGTCGTCTCCAAAGCTCGAAAAAGAACTCCAGCGGCCGGGGCACTTTCTCGAAACCAAGCGAAATGCCGCATGAAGTATCAGTACGGGCAGTACATGTACCGGTACATGTACCGGTACATGTACCGGTACATGTACCACGCATTCTCGAACTCGCGAGTGTTGAAAAACGGCTTCCAAGAGATGAAGACATTTTAAATCTTTAAACGGCACCTTCAAACATTGCTACTTGAGGCTTGCGGACAAAGAACGAATAATTTCGGATAGACGAAGGGAAACTCGATGTCCTAAGGTGAAAATATCACATTTTTTCTGAATTTCAGTGATTTTTTTTTGTTTTATCATCGTCAGCTTCGCACTTGATGTTCTTTTAAGTTTACACAATTTGAATGAACTCGAAAGTATGATAGCCTCTTTCCGTGTGCATCACTTTTTGCTATAGGGACCGACATTTTGATCAGAATGCGAGCAGGATACGAATTGCCGTAGCAATATTGCGCAAAAGCATTAAAATATTTTAAATAAATTATCACGAGTTCTGGAGAAAACCCCCCGATGAATGTCAACCAAGTCGTTTTACCTCGCCATTGTTCATGTCATGGTGCATCATATGAAAAAGCGGGTTGAGAGAGAAAATCAAAGAAAGTCAGGCGGCCCTGGGACAAGAAAGGCATACCAAATGAATTATGACAGGAGGGAGATTGTGAAGACACGAATCTATGGCAGACATTTCTTCTACTCGACCGTTAACCCACATTTTTCCGTCAACGAAATGCCCGTTTCCATGAACCCACTGCCCTGGATGAGGATGCAGGAAAACAGAGGCTGCCCCACCAGCCCCACCACCTGCCCCACCACCTCCTCCCCTCCCCGCCTCCCCTCCCATTGTGGGTGGTTCACACGCCCTTGCTTTCCTGCGTAACCGACTTAATTGATGTGGCCCTCACTTGCATCTTATTGGATTCTGTGGAGGGAATCCTGCAGCCCGGAATTTAAGCACTTGTACCATATCGTAAGCAGCAGACAATATCCATTTTAGGCGAATATTATTCAAGTTCATTTCATACACAACCCGCCTCTTAAAACTGAAAGGCATTGATGAAAGAGAGGAAGAAAATTCCGACAAGGGGAAGATTTCCATCCTCATAGCCAAGGAAGCGCCATTTCTCTGTCCTATTGGGAATCCCTTTTCAAAGTGGAGGTTGTTCATGCCTTTTCCCACGACTATTCTCTTTCATGCAGGCTCTGTACTGGTTTCTGGTGATAATGATGGGCCTGTTGGCACATAGCGATGCACAGAGGTCGAACCCCCTCGTCGGCTACCACCCCCACAGTCGCCCGGGACTCACGAGCTTCCGCAACTTCGCCCGGCTCCGTCACACGCCGCGTCATCGCCACCACTATTACGGGTAATAGTGTCGACGCGGCCCTTCAAACCAAGATGACCTTTGTGTGGATCAAGCGGATTGCCTTGCGTGCTTACTGCCATCACTGTTTTCTTCTGTTACCGTGGATTCGCTTCACATTGCAATAAAGAAGTGCTTTAATGAGTTTTCTTCAGAAAGTCGTTTTGTGCTTCCATTTCCATTCATTGCTGAACTTAATCGAACGTCATTACTCTTTCCTCCTCTATATGTATGAACTCAAGCATTCATGCTGTAATGTTTCTATTCATATGTATCATCTGATCGTCAGAAGTAAGAAAAAAACTGATGAAGAAAAAAGACCCCCGTCAGAGAAGTGGGTTCTACAACAGTATGTACCACATAGTGCAAGGCTAGTGCAAGGCGCTCGCACGACATCCTTTCATGAACGATGCCTGGACGAGGGCAGAACACGGCCGCGGGGAAGACCAACACCTGTCGTAGAAGTTCAAGTGGGAATGAGAGGATTCTTTTGGCCCTTCGATCCATTGTCAACGGTATATCTGATCACTTTAAGGTGAAGAGAAACAAATTTTAAAACATCAAGATGAAAAATACCGAGTTGCTTGCATCTCATCTATACCCTTCCTTGCTTCTGATGATCAAGGCATTTCAGGTACATTATTAGAATTCACGAGGTTATAAGTCGTCAGGGAGCTATCTAAAATATAAGCTCAAAAATTATTACTGCAACATAGTCTGAACCTCTAGTCTCTTGGGAAAGAAAAATCCCTTTCATTCATATGGATGATGTGGCAGCACAGCAGTACACTGCCTCTGAACGATTAAAAATTCAGTTGGTTGGCATTGCATTTTTCATGCAGTTTTTTTGGAGAGCACTAACTGAAGTCATGCAATTAGAGTACATAAAAACTATTGCTATTTTCCCATAGCCTCTGTCTTTCACATTAAATGAACATTCACTTATTATTGCCCAACTTAGGGAGTCCAATTCTCGGCAAATTCCATATTAAAGTAAATTCGGGGCAAATATTGTGATGGTCGCCCCATTTGCTTACCGATGAAGAGTTTTAGTTGTCGGAAGTCATTCTATGAAATGCTTGTCATCTACAATCTTTCTGGTCACTCTCTCAAGCATATGAACATGTTATTTCTTCTAGTTTTCAGATTTAAGTGCTCAATGAGGTTTATTTTATGGAAAAAAAAACAGTCGATTATGCATTAGGCGCAGGGGTAACGCCATTTGTTCTCGCTGGTGGGCGCCAGCGCTGCACGAACCTGTTGCTGCCAAGAAGGTGGTTTACAGGTTGTACATGTCCAGTAGATCGGAATCGGACTACCGCTCTGCCACCAAACTGTTCTGCAAAAACCATCCAAAGGTTACGGCAATGCATGCAGTATTCCTTCGGGTCATCAACGACCGAAACGAGGAGGTGCTGGCTGCCGAGGCGGATATACTTGGAAGGTGGAAGGAACACTTTGAGGAGCTCTTAAATCCACCAACGGTGGACACTGACCTACCCGACTTGGAGCCTCTCGGCGCGGAAACTAGTCTCGCCATGATGGAAATCCTGCAGGCCATTGTCAGCCTGAAAAATCGGAAGTCTGTTGTGGATGAAATAGTAGCAGGGGCCCTGAAAGCAATAGGCGCAGATGGGTGCTCGTGGCTGTCGAGGGTGTCAGACCGCTATGGAATCAGGGACAGTACCTAGAGCCTGGGAAACCAGTGTGGTGGTTCCTCTTTTTTAGAAGGGGAACTTGAGATATCACTCCCCTCAGCACACCTGGTAATGTCTATTCCAAAGAGCTGGAAAAGAGAGCAGAGAGGAAAGCTGGGGCAGTTTTGGGTGGAGCCATCCAAGAGGAAAGGTGCGGCTTTCGTGAAGGGTGAAGCATTGGGAGTACGCCGAAAGATGAGCTTCGTAGATGTCGAAAAAGCGTACGACTCTCAGCCCCGAGGGAGGCTGTGGGCAGCTGCAGAAGTTTTCATTTTCTCAATGTTGAAATGGGACAGGGCTCAACAATGTCTCAACAAGCTTTTGAGTTCCTGCACGTGCGCCAATTAATCGCTGAAGTTCTCTGCGGATGCTGTATGAGCGTGATCTCATCCCTCCGATATTAGAATTAAAAGATGCCTCTCTCCCATTTCGACCCGGACTCTGCCGAGATAAGAGAGGTGTAAACAAGGGGATGATAGAGCGATAGGATGATTGCAGCCAATGATGAGATGACTGGTTATCGCCCCGTGGGTGCTTCCGCGCGAGTCATCGAAATTGGATGTGGGCTCTTTTTTTCAGTAGCGGGGAGGATCTCGAGGAGTCAGATCATCGCGTGGACTTTCTTTTTGTTCCGTTCCAATGCTCAGAATCAGCCTGTATCTCGGGGGGTTGGGTTGGGCTCTTTCGTCGAATGCGTTCAGGAATTCAAATAGCTTCCCCGGTGTGGTCTGTGGAGAAAATGTCAGCGTGACGGTTGCTCGTATGAGGTTGTGACTAATCCCGAGCGCATGGGGATCGGTCACCATCTCACTTCGGAGTCAGGGAACCTTGTTTATTCGAATAATCACCAGATGTCTCGCCCGACATTTGCCGATTTGCTGACCGAATGATGTCCTCGCGATTTTGACATTTCCAGCATCGAGTCAACGTTGCCTATGCATTCCATCGCCAACACCAGCATCCCCTCAACATCGTAAAGGGATGCTAATGCTGATGATCCTATGATCCTATAAGGTCCTATGGGAAGCATCCATCCATAAAATAGGCTAATCTGTTAGTCATTCTGTCACTCCGGGAAACTCCTCCTAGACGGATGAAATGATTTTCACGAGTGAGGTGTCGATCGCAAGCTTAGGACCTGGAGTCGATCATAATTATTGTGTCGAAAGTCCAAAAATTTGACTGTGGACGTTGTTGCTATGCGCACGCCGACCAGAGGTTTCCAGGGGTCTGGGGAAAAACTAAACCGAAGACCCCTTGGGGGCTCCCTTGAGGCCCTTTGGAGGACCCCCCTTGGGACCCTTTCATACGAGGGACCCGGGGCAGATTGCCCCAACTGCCCCCCCTCTGGGCAGCTCGTGCTATGCGGCCTACTGTCTGTCGGAGGCCTGATTTGGAACTCGATCGGCCCGATTAATAATCGTGGCCCGCACCCGACCTGGTACGCGATCGTCGACTGCTCTGTTGACTGTCGACTGTTTGCTGCTCCGAGCCGCGGATCGGGTTGTGCTGACATGGCCATGACATGACATGGCAGCCTGCTGAGGCCTCTAAGCTTGGGAACTCCACGTCTGTGATGACGTAATCGCCCCAAGGGGAGACGGTGGGACCCTCGCAGATCTGCGCAGGAAAGCATTTTCGGGTGGAACGGTTCCCCGATAGCCGATCGTACTGGTCTTAAGGCCACTTTGTCTTCTGAGGTCTCCCATTCTCTCGCACCCAACCGGAAACTTGACCGTTAACCTGGCTACACTCGCGATGCAAAGGTCTTTATTCCACTCGGGCGTTCTGAAATTGAGATGATAGGTCTCTCACTTTCAGGCTACGAAGCGGAACTCGCTGGACATTTGCATACAGGTGATTGGGGTTTCCTAAAGACGGAACGCATCCCCTTATAATTGATTGAAAGCATGTCTGATTAAATTGGAAAGTTGTCTCGCTTTAGAATTCCGTGAGACGGAACTCACTGGATATTGTTATTAAAAGGAAACCGTCTGTTTCCTGAGAGTTCCGAATTCCTTCGGTGGGTTTCATTTTAATACCATAGGTGCAATTCGAAAGCTCATAACATGGTGGCGATACCTATTTCTCAAAAAGGTAAAAAAAAAAAAGTATTACAATTTTGACGTCATTGGGGTAAGAAATTCGACGATAATAATAGCATCATACTGAATGCCTAACCGGGCCGAGCCACAACGAACAATGAGGATGCTGCTGTTATGGTAACAGCTGGGAATGCTCGTGTGTCATTCCGTCACGTTACCGGTCCCGTCGCCGTCTTAAGGCAGGGCTTCACGTAAGTTTCAGCATTTTTGTTAGTGGTCCAATATTATACTTTTTATTTTGGTGATCCGGAAGGAGTGGGGAATTTTAAACTGTTTTGCAGAGGGATCTACTGAATGTAATCGAAATAGAGAAGTTTTGGAGTCACAGTCAGGGGATAAAAGGGCATGGCGACTTCCGCAAAATGCTGCTTCCAGAAATAGTGGAACTGACGAATTAGGAAAAGAGAATCATTCATGAAGTGGTCTGAAGATTCGACTTATTTCAGATCGTGGGTGCACTGGTCTTTGCAGTAGTATATAATACCTATAGAACCCTATAAGAAACCTAAATGTTTCTTATAGGATTCCTATGTACAGTAGTCCCCAGAAATCTTATAAGACCGTTTCGTAATGGTTATGTGAAAGTTATAAGCACTCCGTCTCTCAAAGCGTGGAAATTGAGTTCATTTTGTCAGTCGATTGCGGTTCCTTTTGAGTACGACTTATTGCATGCACCTATTCCGGTTAGTACCTGTGACTTGTACGGGTACTGTCTCTCACATCTCGGTTTTCACAATGTTCCTCGAGACTTGCAACGATTGTGGTCGGTTCTGTGAACGCCAGGCGGAATTCATTTTCCCGTACGGATTCCTGTGGCTCATGGTGCTTATGGTCGCGGTTTTTGCGCTTTGAGGAAGACAGATCTTCCGCATGCTTTGCATTTTTCAGGATTCTTCTTGCAGTTAGAGGGGGGAAATGAAGTCTTCTTGCGATCATAATTTTTTCTCAATTGGATCTCTAAGTCCGCATTTTTCTCAATTGGGGACTGCGATTTGGCCCTGCTTCCTTCCTCTGAGAAGTTGTTCTCTCCAATTTCAAAGAGCCTATCTAATCACTAAGTAATTGAAAATACAAGAATATTCACGCATGAATAGGCGAAAGGTTCCACGCGTGCTTTCGACGACTGCATGGGGATCATGGGTTTTTCGATTAGGGCTGTGGGGTTGAGGCCTTGGGAGGAGCAAGACGCTCACACGACATCCTTCCTAGAAAGACGCCTAGAAAAGGGAAGAACACGGCCGAGGGGAAGGTCGAGGCAACACCTGTCGAGGAAGTTCGTGTGGAAATGAGAGGATTCTCTTCACGGTGTTAGGTGAATATGGAACATGGCTGAAACTTCATCGGAATCTCTTCTCTGGATGGGCTGCAAGGAAATTCTGGGAAGATATCGCTACGGTCCGAAATAAATTTTCCCGGCCCTTAGGAAGTATTTTCACAAAATCGCTTTCGATCGGCCAAAACCAATCAGTTGGAAGCCCTAATGAAAAGGGAATCGAAGCCAGCCTTGCTGGACATGCATTGCGCCTCGTCGGCTGGACGGAGCGCCACTTTCCCTTTCCCTCATTCGCTATAGCCTTGAGGCGGCAGTAAAAAGTATCCTCGTGATACGTAGTATGAATATACCTCGGCGACAGGAGATAGCTCAGTCTCTTCTACGCCGTTCGCCTTTTCTTCCTCGTCCGACTCCGGAGTTCGGGTTCATTTCTTCGTTTCTTTCGCGCCTAGTAAGAACTCTTCGACGACATGAAACTTCTGAATGTGAGTGTCCCCACATCCCAGAAACAATATGCATTTTTTTAATTTATATTTTCGGTGTCTTCTTTGAGGATGGTAAAATCTCTCTCCGTCCGACCTGTATTACCTGATCGTTGAGTCTGAATCGAACGCGTTATTTCCGTATTGCCTGTCTGTACCTCGTTCCTGAACCCGCGGAAAGCGCCATAGACGTTTCCAGTGAATTGCATCCATGTTCCACTTTTGTGCACATCAGCATGCTTGCCATTTACTCTATTTTCCAAGCTCCAAGCTATTTCCAAGCAATCTAATCGAAACCGGGAATTGCAGGAACCCGTGCAATATCTCAATTATTATCTGGTTAATCGATCAAAATCAGTAAAAATGTCTAATTTCCATAATTTCCTCCATATATACGCTGAAATAAAATAATTGTATAATTGAACGAAGTAGTACCGAAAATCGATTAAAATTTTTAACTGAATAATCGATCATTTAATTGAGTTTTAATGGAGCCTTGCTTTTCTTCCTAAATGTGACTAAAGATGACTTTTTTTCATTTGTAAATTCAGTCCCGCAGAAGCAGCTTCAACGTTTGCAAAGAAGGATCTTTGGTGTTGGACGAGTCCAAAAAACGATAAGTGAATAAATAATGAAATATAAGAATATAAATATGTTTTTACTTTGAAGTAAGTTGATGAGGACTTCACTGATAATCCCCGAATCACTTGCGATGATCCTGTAATTGCAGATTTTTTGTCATGTCACGAAACCCAAGCTTTTATTGGTATTATCCGGAGGATTGCCTTTTTTCGTGTGCTTCATTTTTTTTTGCAAAAAAGGACCGCATATTTACTGGAATGTGCGAAGGATGCGAACTGCCGTCGCAATATCTCGTGAATGCCATGAAACCTCGATTTATATTGAATATAAATTATCATATATTCAAGAGAAACCCCCGATAAATGTCGACCATGCCAAGGTCGTTTTACCATGCCAGCGTGTATGGCATAGCATATCGGTTAAAGTCACGGGTTGAGACGGAAAACCGACAAAGCGAGAATCCCAGGCGGCTCTGGGACAAAAGGGCGCGCCATATTAATTATGACTGGAGGGGGAAAGTGATGACAGAAATTTGTGGCGGTCATTCCTTCATTCAACCCTTAAGCCGCATATTCGGTCAAAACAATGCCGGTAAGCAGTACCATAAGCAGCCCTTGTAATACCAGTTCTTGTTACATGTTATTCAAGTTCATTTAATAAAAAAAAGTATATCACACTTGAAAAACGTTCATGTGAGAGTGGAAGAAAATTGTGACAAGGGGAAGAGGATTTCCATCTTCCTAACTAAGGAAGCGTCACTTTCTTGTCCCTTTGGGAAACCTTACTCAGTGTGGTATGTTGTTCATGTCCTTAGTCGCGATTACTCCTTGATTTGTTTTTTTTTTATGAAGCAGGCTCTGTACTGGATTCTGGTGGCGACAATGGCCCTTTTGGTCCTAAGCGAAGCTCAGAGATCGAAGAACCCCCTCGTCGGCTACCACCCCCACAGTCGCCCGGGACTCACCAGCTTCCGCAACTTCGCCCGGCTCCGTCACCGTGGTGGCGCCTCTTTCGGGTAATAGTGGTGACGCTGCCCTTGAAACCCAACCGATTATCGTGTGAATACAACGGATTGTCTTGCGCTCGCTATGCCTTCACTATTCCCTTCTGGAACAATGGATTCACTTCATATTGCTATAAAGTAGTCCTTTAAAGAGTTTTCTCCAGAAAGCCGTGTTGTGTTTCTATTTTCTTTTCTTGCTGAATTAAATCGAGCATTTTTACTTCTTTCCTACTCGATATGTATGACATCCGATATGTATGCACTCCTACCAACCTACCTATATCTGCATATATTTCGGTCGTCAGACGTAAGAAAAAGAACTGATCAGGAAGAAAGATACCGCTCACATAATTTGGTTTTGCAACCGAGTACGACCCACATGGTGACCTTGGCAAGTGCAAGGCGCTCTCACGACTTCCTTTCGCGAATGGTGCCTGGACGAGGGCAGAACGCGGCCGCGGGGAAGGCCAACACCTGTCGAGGAAGTTCGTATTTCCATCGGATCGCCGGACGAAGGTGTGCCTATCGCTCTACGTTATGGTCTGAGGTTGTGGGCTTGACTTTGCATCGTGCACCCGCTGCACCTTCCAATCGGATCATATGCTGAAGGAGACGAGTTGAACGGAAAGTTTCATGGTGTGTTGGTTTTCTCATTACGGAGGAAATGGGGAAATTTGCATAAAATCTTCGCTATTTACATTATTAGTATGTAAATAGCGAAGCCATGCAGTTACTTCAGCAGTAGCACGCATGGTTATGCTTTGGAATGGTACACCATGCGGACAAAAATATTCTTATTAAAATTTAACTGGTGTCGAAAAACTCGGAAGCCTTAAAGTAGCCGTGCAAGAGCCGAGCTGCTGCAGCTTGAATTCACGCGAAAGATCCTTAACTCTCTTCAGCGATCAGAGAAGTGCATTTCCTATTGTTATGGGAGGAGAAGTCGGTCGTTTGAGATCTCCATCGCGCTGCTGACGGTGATACATGGAGTACACACGGAGAAGCCACGCCGAGTCGTGGATTCCGATAAAGACTTCACCGACTTACTCGAGGGCTTAATCGATGTAAGATAATTTAGATTTTGCATGAACATTTTTTGCAGGGTGAGATTTTTGCAGTTTTTGGAAAGTCAACAGGTATCGGAGCCTTTGAGTCTTTAATGGGTCTGATTTCCTGAAAGGAAAGATATCATTAATGGTCCGTCCTATCTGTGTGCGCGTGTCCACGCCTTGGTTGTTCGAC
>CAJPEV010005494.1:0-12646 GCA_905338385.1 Darwinula stevensoni
TGGCAATCAGAGATCCTTCTTGAATGGATGACAAAGCCAGCGAAATGAATATACAGCCCATTTCATTCGCCTATCACATCCAGGAAAATATTCTTTCACCCACCTCCCATCAAATGCAATACAGAGAGTCCCTCATACTCTGGAGCAGCTTCGCAGATAGAAATTATTTTCCACCTGGATTCATGTGCACACTGTCAAGAGTCAGATGGTGTCAAAAGATGACAATATCGTATCCTGGCATCATCGGAGTTAGCTGGGCCAAAGAGCGTCATTTCTATGAAAGTGCACAGGGGGAGGAAGGACTCCTTCACCGAGAGCACTTTCATCCACGTTCAACAATGCATGCGAGAGATGCGCGCATGCGAGGGATGTTCTTTGACAATGGAGCACGACAAAGAACGTGGAACTCGAGAGAATGTAGTGATGCTTTCGGGTGTCCTTTTGGCCAATTTCTGTCCACTGCTGGAAGAAAAGCAACATATGCGCTACTTCACTCTATCCTGAACTTCCTGAGCTAACCACCTAACTATTTGAGTTTTTACTATCCCCATATCTTCTTTCGTATCGTATCCCCATGTCTTCTTTCGTAATGCCATTTCCAATCCTCTTGGTTGCCATTCGATAACTAATTTTGTCGTCTTTAATTGTCGTAATTGGTCGTCTCTCATTCGGATTTGGTACCCAGATATTTATTTTAGTGCGCATTTCAAATCGAACTATCAGCCGTATATGTAAGGAATTAATCGTTATTAACGACCTATATGTTCATTTCCGTGGCATTCGATTTTCCTGTGATTCTCATCCTCAGTGCAACATATTCAGCAATCTCAGACAGAAGCCTCAATATAGTAAAAGCGATGTGAAAATACTAATTTTGATGTACCTACAGTAACTTCATAGTATCAGACGACTTTACTGGACACTAAGGATGAGATTCTTTGGAATTTTTCATTCTTTCGAGATGATAGATTCTTTTGAATTTTGGTTTATGCTGTAGGAATCGCGAAAGGTAGGTGTGTCCTTTTCTAAGCGCTGCAAGGCAGCTCGACAGTTGTTAACCACAGCCTTCAATATCATAACAATGTTTATTTAATAAATTTCTATATAGACGTAAATGTAATGAGGTTCCAATCGAGAACAATGGAGTCGGCGGCGCTTCTGTCCTACACGAGAAAAACGTGTCCCGATAATTGGTACTCGGGATTTTGAGGTCGTGATGCTTCGTATATCGGTAGAAGGGTGTGGCGGACGATTAATTGACATTCTTGCTTAATGAACTCATCCTCCTTTCCCGTGGCCTTCCGCTTTCTTCTTCCCATTTCGTCCGCCACGCCCCCGGAATTTTTGAACGCTTCGACCCAGTGATGTGCAGTCGACTTCGAGCAGCCAACGTGCTTCGCAGCCGCAGCCAAAGAAGGCTTGGGACTAAGCTAATGGGTACAGAGGAAAACAATTTCCCTACGCTGCTTCATCGTTAGCGCAATGGTTATCAAAAAAGTATTATTATCGATTACTTCTGAAAAATGCTTAAATAAATCAAAATTGAAGCCTAAACTTTACGGGTGATCAGGACCCGACGTCTTCTGTTCCCACACTTCACAACCCCTAATCTCGCTCCGTTCGTTAGATAGACCCGTTCGTTTTTTTCTTAAAGGACTGTTAATTCAATTAGATTAATTGATCGAACAATCGATTAAGGTATTAATCGCGATTTGAAAAATTAGTCGAATTTTAATCGACCCTCTAATCTCTCCCTGAATACCTCTTTTTCCCCTTAAAATTATTACTGTGTGGTTCATTGTTTGGTGAAACAACCGAAAACGATCAAGGGAATGAAATGGAATGATGGCTTATAGAAGGTATTCGTTTTCGCACTGTTCACTCTTCCTCAAAAACGACACGACTTTTGGAAAAAGGGGACACACAAAATCATAGCTATGGCTTTCAGACTGTTTAAAAGAAAAAGCCTCCAGATCCCTTCGCATTCACGAGCGTACTGGTAGGCATCCCGTGTCCTTCTGCCTAGCCTACGCCCTTTAAAGGGCCTTATGGACCTCGTATCAGTAAGGTTCCATTGTCACCGGATTCCGTCTCGCTGACTTTTCAGTGACCTACGCTTACCTCTTTTCTTTCAGCATTACTTCTTCGACGTTCCCTTTCGTCTCTTCCTTCTCGTCCCTTCTCGTCTGTTGGGCAGGGGCATGGGACTGGACAGGAAAAGAGGATTATGTAAAGACTGGGAAGTGAGAAGCGAACGTCTGTGGGAGCCCCCGGAAAGTAACCGAGAGAGGAGGAAAGCCGGGGACAGGCGGGAGAAGTGGAAACGAAATTGTGAAACCCTCTCCTATTCCTTGTTTGCTCCAATTTTTGCTCTTCCATCCTATGTTGCCCATGAATCGTTAATGAATCTTTACATCTCCGCATAATGAAGTGTCACAGTATACTTCCAATCATTTAGATAACATTTCTGCATCCTTCCGTTATGGGTTGGTTAAGTGGCAAAGGGCCTCAGTACGCTTCTTTGCTTAAGTTTCATTATTTATCTGGCTAAGTTGTAACTACGAAGTATTTTCCTTCCGACTGGAATGTGTCACTTGTAGGATGAACTAGTGCATGAGGGCATCCGAAAAAGAAGCGCTGACTAGGCACGATCACGTCAAGGAATGACGTCACTATTGGGCAAGCAGCTGCCAGCGGAACATAGCGAACTACCAGAACGCTGAGCAGCTAAGCCTCAAAATGACGTCATCAATGCTGGAGAACTCAGCAGAATGTAGCAAAGCCGCTAGCAAAAAAGACGCACTTCATGTCTGGCTAGTAAATGCTATGTTAGCAACTGCATCGCCTTGAGTCACTTCCTGAGGCTTGCCTAGGTGTTGGGCATGATAAATGCAGAATCATTTCCAACGCCTAGGACGTGATTCAAAGAAGAACCACGGGATCTATTAAAAGTCGATTAATCGATCGACTAATCGATTAAGTGGCTCATGATTAATCGAATACATTTTTTATTCGATTGACAGCCCTAGTTTTTTATATTTTAAAATTTATTTACCAGGCTACAAGCGACAAGTTAGCAGCATGGTTTCTGTAGTCACATGGGTCGTGTCTCTTTACACAGTCCTTCCAACGAGTCCTGCTGCAAGGGTTGAGTGGGGGGTGAAAACACTCTGCCTGTAGCTTGTAAATTTGTGGAACCCTGTAGATTTCTGGGGCAAAAAAAGCAATACTTGCATCAATAATCCATTTATTGAAGAAAGAGCTTTGAATCGAAAAGAATTCAGTTTGGAACTCGTTGAGTTCATAGACGTTTGAAATGTACCAGGTACTTGTGAATCTGATGCATGCCTGCATTTTTGTGAACCTGCAATGCTAATCATGGCCGAAGGCTGATGAAGGAAAGGGAAGCAGGAACGGAGTGCGACCGAGTACAAAAAATGAGGATAGCGAGAGAGTATAAGGAATGTGTGTGAGGAATGAGGATGGAGAACGAGGACAGAGAATGAGGCCAGCGAATGAGAATAGAGAGCAGCACTTAGAGAAATTGGTGATGTACAAGGAACAGGGAACTTCTCATATTTCGCTGACATACGAGAAATGAGGTACAACTAGAGAGCGGGAGCGATATATATCACGCTTCTCAAGAGAATGTTGAGAACATTCGACTTTAACCGTCGTGGCAATTAGAAAAAAGAAATAGGCTTGGAAGCAAACCGATTCCAATTTTAAAAACCAAATTTCATCGCATGGGGAAAACTTCATTGCTATTGCCATATGAAACAAGAGATGCGAACATAGAACGCACATTCTTGATGTAGGCCTGCGCGGATCACGACGAAACTGAACCATATAAGGTATAGTAGCTGTTACAATGTACCTCTACTTCATGTAACTTTTTTTAAATTTTTTAATTCTATGTCGTAAAAATTTCCTAATAGAATAATCTCTTAATGCTGTGAAAATATTACTGCCATTTCCCGATGTTAATACGAAGTACAAGTTATTAGTTAGTTGACTTGGAATATAAGGACTATATGCCGTATACTTGAAACTCGACCTTAAAGCGAAACATTTTCCCCCATCAACGTGGGATAAGCCTGTTTCCAATAGTCTCCAGAAATTTCCGAGCACGCAATTTGGAAATTTCTGGTTCCCATGCTTGAGTTGTAATCTCTAAAGAGTTCATCGTAATATAAATATCCTCACGATAATACGGAAATTTCCTTGTTGACATCTTGCGAAAGGAAGTCGAGACCTTTAGTTTGTGACCGGAATCGTAGAGGACTCTGACTGACCTCCATAATATCTGTAGAAATGATCTCCTGATATAGCAAGAATCAGAAGTTTTTTTATTCCAAAGTGAAAGTCTTTTCCTGTTTATTGCCTTACCGAATAGAGTTAAATTGACTAACATAAAAGATTCACCTCCCCGTTAGGAAAATAACTGCAATAAAACGATCCACTCCCTGCCTCACTCAACGTATCAAAATGGTCGAAGTGGTGTCGATTCCCGCTAAGAATAACAATCTACCAAGAATCTTTCCATATGGAAAGAAAACGTCAAATTTGTTACTATGCTGGATGTCAGACTTGAAAGGATAGCATGTTCGACGTATGGAATGTCAAGGCGGCAGTATTGACGACCATGACTTGCTTCTTGCATTTCCATTTTGCTCGGCTCCCTATGTGGATGTATTTATCCAAAGGCACGGATACAACTGGATTAAACGTCATAATAGTAATTATTCCAATTGGCAGCCAAATTTAGATGAAGGAGAATGAAAATTATCAATGGCTAATATAGTTTTTGTACGAGTTTTTGTAGGTAATGTACGAGAGTCAAATGCCACATGGAAATTCAAATTCGACACTGCCCTGCATGCAGTGACGTAGCGAGAGAGGAGGGGGGCTGAAACCCTAACCCCCCCTATCCCCTCCCCCCCAAGTTTGGTTCTAGTCCCCTAAATACGCTACTGCCGCCACGGCCCCATGGTGGCCGATCGATTTGTTGGGATGTGGAGATATCTCATTGGGACATCCGTAAATTAAAAGAATGGCACCTACGTTGTATTCCATGCTCCTAGAGGCATTTTCTTTTCAGAACTCGTCGAGACGGCACGAAGAACTCAGGCCTAACGTTCCTCATCCGCACTGAAGTGGTTCATGAAATTCAAAATAGACCTCTAATCGTTCTAACGTTACACGTCCTCGACGAGATGTTTCGTAGACCAGGGATTAATCCTTATCGGCCTAATTGGCCCATTAAGTCAGGGATTGAATTTCTTCTGAACGAAAAAAGGTAGACCTAAGCCTATCCCGAAGACAGTCCGTCGATTAGGCCTAGGCCTAACGTTAGTGAGTTCTATAGAAAAGGGGGGAGGGGGGTTGGGTTGAAGTAAGGGAAAGGCAAAGCCTTATGAAAAATGGTTTTCACATTACTACAAAATGTCATTCCATTCCAGACACAGGGATATGTGGTGGTGCGTGCATGCACCCTCAGAAAAGAGTGAGCGATTTCCGAGAAAGGCAGCGAATCTGCAGTTAGCGATTTTATTCCCTAAAAACGAGGAAGTACAGTCGATAACTACTCATATATATGATCAGAATCAATAACTTTTTACAAGCTCAAAACAAAGGAGGAAGAGTACTTTTCATATTAGAAGAAAAAGTTAGTGGTTATTCCCATGTAAGTGACAGGTGAACGGGATTATTGCCTTGTTCTTAGGGAGTCGTTTCTCAAGGGGCAAGGGGCGCAAGGGGCTCGGCATTGGCGAATAGCATGAACCATGCGCCTCTATATTGCGCTCTGGTTTCTGCGTAGCATCATTACGTGAAGCATTTGACTTCGTTCACTAAGAACTTGAAATGACTGATGAAAACATGGATGAAGCTGTGGAAATATGAGACGTGAAACCTGCTGACTCTCACCACGGACTGCGGAGAAGAGATGGTGTCCATGAAGTCTCGAGGGGAGACTTCTAATGGAGGGAATAGGAGCAGGAAACTTCACGGACGCAGTCACACCAATGTTGTCAGGCCGAAATAATTATGAATATTGGTGATCGGAGGATGTATCCCAAATTGAATACTTCCCAAAAATCCGCCCGGATGGTAATGTGATGACGGTACTGGCTTAAGTGGCCCTAATGCCTAAGTTTGCTGGTTAGGTATTTTTCCGCCCTTTCCGAACCTCAAACCTTAAAGTTGCGAGTAGCCATGTCACCTTTAATACGCAGATACACAGATATTGTAATTCAGCGCATTAATTAATTTCCATGCATGTTCACAGACGCAGGGAGACCAATTACACAGGTCCTCCCCCGAAGCTCCTGGAAGTTTTATAGGATTTTACAATCTCATCTTGCCATCACAGGTCTAATCGGACTTGAGGATCCATTCCTCAATAGAGTCGCAATTGCTGAAAATGTTCTTGTTATTCATGGAAACATGTTTTTGTACGGACTCATACAAATTTGGCGATAAAAGCACCTGTGATGGTACAACCGTAATTAACGAAATCAAAAATAAGAATTTTGTGAATCACTTTAAATTGGAGAGGATTCATTGTGATCTGGTGATGGAGCCAATATTTCAGAAGGCTTTTGTGACGAGTTCTTTATTATTGGTGGGTGATATGTCCTTTGGAACACATGAGCTGCAATTGCTCTTCACCGAACGGTTCACCTCGAGCCACACTTGACCTATCCGGGAACCGCATGCAGCTCGCAAACCGCGGTTTGGCCACCCATGGCATATAATCATAGGTAGATTCCGTCTCATTTAATATTTTTCGGAGTTACTGTCATTTTCGGAATTCGTGAAAGTGACGAGTTTCACCGCAGCGTGGAATGGAGGGCCAGTAATGCTTTCCCCCTTGCTTATGCTGCATGCTGCTCGCATGCAGCTCTCTACGTAGAAGGCACACAGGATTCAGAGTTGTGTGAGTAACTTTATATGTGGGGTAGTCGGGAAGAGAGCACTGTACTTCCAAATTGGAGAATGGCGGAAGCAAGGATCGCGGAGCGGAGTCCCCCAGGGCTCTGTTTTGTAACATATTCTACTGTATTTTTGCCTTACCTCGTATGATACATCAACGACTTGGATCAAGGCCTTGGGAGGAAATTAATATTTGCGGACGCACGAAAATAGATTTCTCCATCGAGGGGAGCGGGACAGGGCGAGAGTCGAGTGGGATGGACGAGTCTATGGACGAGTGGAATAAAAAATGACCCATGAAACTCAATTGAGCAGTGACGCAAAGAGGTTTTTTGGATTGCCTGGAATCAATTATGTGGCAGTTGAATGACAAGTGGGAAGGGGAAGGGGAGGGAGGTGCTACTACAGGGTGTCCCAGAAACCCCGCCCTAAGTTTTGTACATTATTATGTCCTTTTTTTTCTGCTGGAAATTAGTTTTGTATCATTCGAAAGCCTAGACCTTTCTTAGCAACTGCTCTTAAACTTGACGGTTATTTACTTTTGGTTGTGGAGATTTTTGAGTAAGAAAGTGTTTGATAATTTGGGTGAATATGGCCATTGAAAATGAAACGTGGTCATAACTGCCCTTCAAGGTCGAATTTTACTTTAACAATGTTTCTAAAATATTGTGTGATATCTCCTTTACTAAATCTCAGCAAGGCATATACAAAAAACCCCATGGATATGGCGCCTTTACATCTGTTTCAAGTTGATCCCAAGAGGCCATATTACCCCTATAATAGGTGGGATATGGCCACATCTAAAAATAAATCCAGGTTTTCCAGGAACGTGTGAAATATGCTGGAACATACTGTGTACCTTTAAGAAACATAATTAATGACGCTCAGCATTTGAGAAAGAAACACAAACTGCATTGAGGACAAAGAAAGAAGTCGACATCATTACATGAGTCAAGGAACCTTTGTGGAAAGCAGGATTGCGACCCTTTTGCTTTTGAGCAACATTGCACGTGATTGGAAGACTATATCTAGAGACTGTGGAAGAGGAGTGATCATGCATAGATTAAAGTGAACATGTGCTACGAGTGTGAAATATGAAGTCTTACATCAAAGAAAAACATTCCGAAGATTTTTCTTGCATGCATAAATTGTACGAAGAATTCAGAGAATGGCCTTTTACCTTTCTTGTACGAAGGATTTTTTTTTCTTCAAATTTCATACCTTGAAAATTTCTGGAGTTGTCAAGCGGATGTCCTGGAGACGGTGCATGAGCATAACCTTATGCATCGGTTCCTCATGTACTGCACATTTCGTATGCATACTCAATACAAATATTCTATATATCTCAAATACTATACGTACAAATCATGCAGCACTCTCCTGAAGGAGGGGACAACTCAAGTTTTTCACTCGAAGAACAAGAGCTTCTCAACTTAAAAAATTAAATTAAAATTCATGAATTGAAACGAAGGAAAATAATCAAGAATATCATTGATATCGAGAACTTTCTTGGATATTTATCTACTGAAACTATGTATCTCATTCATAGAGAATCAATGGTGATGATTGGCATCATCTACCGTCGATGTCATTCCACCAAAAGAGCCGCCAAACAATTCATAGTGTGTCGAAGGATTTCATAACTTGCACTCAATAGATGCGCAGCACGAACCACTGCGAAGATGCGAAAGGAATTGACCAGTCCGATTCTGTTGCGAAGCGCACTGCGACCGTCTGCGAAGATCCAAGGCATCTCCAATGCGACTGATTGCAACGAACTGCAGCGGTCGCAGTGGTCGCAACGCAGCTCTTCGCAGTCAGTGTGCATGGCCCTTAAGACTAAGTAAATGACGCTGATGAGGTCAAGCATGTTATGGGTTTTGTAGCCATAACCTTCTCCACCCCACAACCACATAATCCCACAACCAGCAACCACAAACCATCAGGTTTAACACCAGTTGTCAAGAAAGGTTTACGCTTTCGAATGATACAAAACTCATTTCTAGCAGAAAAGAATAACAGCATAATGATGTACAAAACTTGGGGTGGGGTTTCTGGGACACCCTGTATAATCCCCCTTCCTCCGGCATTCGCCGCTAAATAAGAGCAAGTTAAAAATTCTTCGCATTCGAGTGACGAAAGGTCTTTGACGGGCCACTTGGATACCATTCATTTGAATGCCATGTTATGGGTAATGATCACTAAGCCTCTCGTCACATTCGAGATCGATAAGCAATTGAAGTTTTCTCATGCGAAGGCGTCCATAGCAAAAAAGCTACAGGAATTTAGGCTTCATTCGCCATTCCATTGTCTGCAAGAGCTTGGGCGTGATGCAGTCGTCGTATGTAGTGCTGGTCAGCCCCCATTTATCGTATTGTTCAGAATTTTGGTGCCGGACAGATAAAAGTGATCTAACGGAGGTGGAGAGGATTGGAAGCGTTAGGACTCTATTCCCATGAATTGAGATTAACGAGGCGGACCTCATCCAGGCATTTGAAGCCATTAAGGGAATCGATAACGTGGCGGGTGGTCTATTCTTCCAACTCGGTGGTAGCAGCGGAAGGCTAGGAAACCAATTCAAGCTGAGTAAACTCCAAGTGAGAATAAGGTTGAGGAGTGGCTTCTTTACTTTAAAGGTAGCAAAGACTTGTAACGCATTAGGTGGTGATGAAGTGACTGCCCCTTCGTGACTTACTTTAACCCTTTCAGACCTGGGGTCCATTCCAATGGACATTGCATTTTCATTGTGTCTATGGTAATTTCTTGAGATTCTCGTGACACTGCGCCCCATATTACACTACAATGGGTGCAATTATGTATGGCTCAATTCCATCGGAGGCCTTCTTTCACCCATGAGTTTTGTAATCTTCAGTTATCTTATTTAATGTATAAATTATTATATATGGTATGATACGGTAAATGTATACAAAATATAAAACCGATATATAAAACATACAAATTTAAATTACAATAGCGAAAGAGCTCAGAAATGCAAAAAAGGATATAATTCTTATAGTGGCCTGAATTCAAGTCTGAAAGGGTTAAGAAGAGATTAGATGCCTTCTTGGACAAAGTAAAAAGTGGTAAAATGGAGCATTAAGTTATTAGGCAGATGGTGAATACCTCGAACTACCAAAATAATATATATCATTTCATCATCTTTCTTGCTATATAAGTCCTTGAGATCTTGACGTGGGACGTCAGAATATAAAAAAATAGCATCTTTAAGGTCTGAGCAGAATATTAAATATTGCTTTGCCATTGCATCTGGCTTAACTCAGCAACTCAGCTGGCCGAATTGGTTGCTTAAGTTGGTCGAATGTTTTCTTTTGTGGAGCCAGAGTCAATTCACCTGGCTCTTGTGGACTATATTACAGTATTGTACTCATTTAAAATTTGGTGCGACGAAATCTGGAAAGAATGAGCTTGCGAATGTTGAGTTGAGTTATGGATTGGTAACTGAGTTACATAAGCGATGAATGGTAAGATCTTGAATATGCGATAAGCATCCTGGTATGGCAACTATGACTATGTTTCTGTTCATGTGGAGGAGCAATTGTGGGCTAAAACCCTGCTATTCAGCAAAACGGTTTGGACAAATTCGATGCCGCTGAGGCACTGAAACCATCTGTAATCACCAGTCCACACGACTTGGGCAACACTTTCCGTCGCCAATTTCGTGGAAGTGCTTTCCATTCCGATTCCAGACTTCAGGTTATTGAGATGAAAAGAAAGTATGGATAGCTGACAGAGGCTTCCAGCTGAAAAAAGAAACTCTTCAATCAAAGAAGAGTGGGGTTTCTCATGAATCACAATTTGTAGGTGGGCGAGGTTTATAGCTAAGGATTCAGCGATGGAATAAGAGTGAATGCAGGTCATTCTGCACATCGTGGTCAAAAACGATGTGCAATGAAACCTCTGCTCACTTCTCGGGTCTTCTTCATTTCCTGTGAGTGGATCCGGCCATCTTCCCTGCTGTCAATGTCCTCATCTGTGAATTGCGATTGGCCTGCTGAGTAGAACTCAAGAATTTACTTTCAGTCTTGCATGAGAAGCTCCGCTTTTTACTTGAGTCATGGTCGTATCCATGTTAGAGTCGGATTAGAGGCAAGCAAATAGCAAATAGCAAAGAACATTGAAAATTACAGAACATTCTTGGTCTTGGTCGAGCGTTCGTAGCGTGAGGACGTGTTGGAGGATACTCTCGAGGTTCTGTCAGCTAAGTCGTGAGTTAGTTGTTACCTGGCTACTTTGTAGCAGTACTCATAAGTTTTTCTGATAGCTACCTCCAACTTCACATTAGATCAGTATCAATCAGCTTAATTACTTTAATTATTAGCGCATTACTCGTAGTATTCCTTTTACTACAAGGACTAGGACAAGACAGTCTTCCCGGGTTACAGCTAGTGTGAAGTACTGCAAAGTATAGGTCTAAAGCAGTAGCAGTGTCAATAGGGATCAGTAACATTAAGTAAGATGCCTAGGATGTGTAGATGCGTTGGTGTGGAGATTGGGTAGGTGGGACTAGTGAACGAGAGGTATGCCAGGTATGCAGAGTTTGTAGCTTGGAGGAGCGACTAGGGGAAAGCTCATTAGCGTGGAGGAGGAGATAAGAGGGATCAGGAAGGAGGTGGGCGAGATACAGAGGGATGATTTAGTGGCGAGGCTAGTTGGGGTGGAGGAGGCACTCCGGGGGTTCCCCAGCCTTCCGAACTTTACTGGGAGGGTGACCCTTTCGTCCTTTGACAGCGCGTCGAGTGCCGACTCCCTGGTGGATAGTAATTGGGCTCTGGTCGTAAATGGGCGAAGGTTAAGCGATCCCAGGAGGCAGTCATTAAGACCGAAAACAAGTTTCTCGGGTTGAGGGAGATCAGCTTGGATGAGGGAACGGAGGGCGGGGTGGGAACAGGTGTGAGGTCGGCAGGACAAGCTCAGGCCGTGTGAAAGGGAGAGGGAAAAGTCGGGCCCTTGTAATCGTCGGTGACTCGAACGTCAGGCGTCTTGAGGGAGCGATGAAAAAAGATTCAGGAGCTCAGGTTTCTTTCAGTCAGTTTCCCGGTGCTTGGAATGAACACATTAGGGATAGGATCGGATCGGTGGTGTGCTCCGAGTCAGCCGAGGAAGTGTCGGTGGTCCTTCACGTAGGGACCAACGATACTCCCAAGTCTTGCTCTGAACTCATCATGGGCAGGCTGAGGCAGGCTATTAGGGCGTGTCGGGAGGCATGGTCGGGGTGCGGGTGACGGTATGCGCGATCCCGAGCAGGCTAGACAAGGGAGGAATCACGTGGTCCAGGTCGGAAGGGGTTAACGACAGGTTGAAGGAGTTATGTATCGCGGAGGGGGCAGTGTTTCTGGACACTAGGGAGACTTTGAGTCGCTGTAGAAGTCCGAAGGCTAGGGATGGAGTACATTTTTCGAAAGAGGGAGCTGTAGCAGTCGGATTAGCTATCATGAAGGAAAATGAGCCTTTTTTAGGGTTGTAGATGGGGGGGCAAGGGATCACAAGCAAGGGACAGCCACTATGAGCAGCTTTAGACCGCCGCGTACTGGCATGCAGGAAAGGCAGGGAAGAGTCAAGTGTTTCTACGCGAATGCACGCAGCTTACGTAATAAAATAGACGAGCTCAGGGGGCGGGCACTGGACAACGGTTTCGATGTCATCGGAATAACCGAGACTTGGGTTGGTTCTCACATTTCGGATAAGGAAT
>CAJPEV010005495.1:0-14693 GCA_905338385.1 Darwinula stevensoni
TCAAATTTGAAAAAAATAATTGCATTTGTTTCTCAATGACTTCTGAATATTTCTCTAACATTTTAACTCGTTTGAACGCAAAGGTACATATTATAGAATGCGCTTTTATTTATTTCACGTTCCTTAGAGAAAATAAATAAATAAAAAATAATCACGGATACGGCTTGGATTATGAAAGTTGCTTGGCTTTGCGGATATGCTTGGCAAATAGGCGTAGTTGTGGGCATTCGCCTTTGGGAGTTGGGCTTTTTTCTAGGTTGATATATAATATTTTAGGTGCAGGTTGCTCTTGGTGGAGGTGGTAAGAAATGGGTTGTTCTCGCGTTTGGTGAATGGCTTTTTGCGGGCTATTGACCCGCTGGGGCGAGACTGCGCCTTCGCTGGCGCGTGGCTTTTCAGCCTTGTGCCTCTATTGCGTCGGCTGTGTCGACAAATGACAACGAAACTGGCTTAAAAGAAGCGATAAAAACAACCTAAGCGGCTGTAATATCCTTAGAAGAAGGAAATAAATCACTAAAAAATCTCATTTTCATTGAAAAACAAGGTGAAGTAGCTATATTTGTGTTTGCAATGGGTAAACTTTGTGCAAAGGTGGCAGCTTCACTATGGTCAATCGGATAAGCTTGGGATTTGTGCTCCGCGTATGTCGGCACAGCCGACGCAATAAGTTGCACGAGGCTTTGCAGCCACGCGCTAGCCAATTTTGTGGCTGCGCCACGAGCTGGAGTGCAGTCTAGCGCTAGCGGGCATTTTTTGCTAAACCAGTAATTCACACAACAAAGGCTTGCTGTCCATGCCGCCGAACAGCCAGCCCGCAAAGCCAACACACGGCGGCACGGCAGCAAGCCAAACGTTACAATAAAAATAAATTATGAAGCATAATTCAATAAACTATTCCTTTTGGTTTTTCATCCTTGGAGTCCTAATCATAATTGTAGCACCGAATTTTAAAGACTACCAATATAATATAGAAGATTTTTTAGTTAATGTTTCAGCGACTTTGATTTGCATTGCCTTAATTGACTTTTTGTATAAACAGTTAGGAGGAGAACCAATTGGTACAATATTGCGTGAAATTAGAGAGTCTGTAAGTGCTTTTTCAAAAATGAAAGAATCTGGAATAGAACATTTTGAGTTAAAGCGTTTCAAGCATGGCTACGAAAATATACACAATTCGATGAAAGGGTCAGATTCTGTGTATGTCATGACAAGAGGTTTTGAAAGTATTAAATACAAAGATGTAAAAGATTTGTTTTATGACTTGATTGTCCAGAAAAAAATTGCTATAAATATGGTTATTCAATCTGATAGTGACTTAACGGGACTAAGAACTTTTTTTGCTAGTTTGGATGAAGGTGCTAAATCTAGATTCCATTTGAGAAAAAATTCGATAATATATGTAAATATTTATGGTGGAAAAAATAGTATTTATGTAACTCCTTACCTTCATTCAATTAAGGGAGAGGAATCTCCTTCTTTTTTTTGCTTAAATAAGAACTTAAAATCCGAGAGCCTTTATAATATTTATATGAATGAGTTTAATACGGTATGGACAAAAAGTGAAATTGTCAAATTTTGATTTATTTTCTACCAGCAATTTTAAATGGCAAATCATTTTTGGGATAAAAATTTCACATCGCCCAGTATTTTGCAACTAACAATGCATGGTCGCACATGGCGCCCAAAACACAACCCGCAAAGCCAACTCACGGCGGCACGGCAGCAAGCCAACCGTTCTCACCAACTAAAAAAAAGAATAAATAATAATGAATAGCATCCTAACATGGACGGTCGACACAAAGTTGAAAAATATAATTGTTGAACAACCGAGCTATAAAGAACTTAACAAATTAACATCAAATTATTACTTCCTGTTGTTTTTCACCAAGGTAATTTACCTCGTTGCCGTTGCCTTGGTGCTTTCTTCCGACTTGGCAACAGCCCAGCAAATCATCGTAAAGCCCATGCTACACAGTATCGGATATAGGGTACAAATGCCCCTCGGCTACGATGCCGATTCCACCGCTTTCACGGAAGTGCGCTATAGGACTTTGGGACAAGACTGGCAGCCCGGTTTTCCTGCCGCCCGTCTTGCAATTGGAGAGTTTTGGGGCAGTCTTTTCCAACTCGTTGCTGCTACGGATTACGAACTGGAAGTCAGTTTGGTGGATTCCTTTCCTGTATTTGAAAAAGTCATCTTAACAGCGGCAGCCACGACGCTCGCCGTGCCGAATGTGCAGTCATCGGGCAACCTCAAATGGGTAAGCCCCAACGGCATTGGCTCGGTTTATTCCGAAACCAGCCCCGGCAATTTGCAAACGCTGTTCGCTAGTGGATTGCCCTGCGGTACAACAGTTTTAATGAAAGGGGGGAATTATGCACTTGATAACCTGAACCTCCAACTTAACACGGATTGCGCTGAAACCGAGCCAATCACTATCATGGCTGCACAGGGCGAATCGCCTGTTTTCGACGGCGGCTCCTATGAGGAATACACTTGGACACAGGTTTCCGGAGACACCAATATTTGGTGGACAAACCTGCCCGCCGACCTCGAATATAACGCCCTTTGCCTTGTGGATGGCGAAAGAATGTACCCTTATGCTTTCCTGACACCACCTATTGACCCCACTTATCCCAGCCTTTGGACCCTCGGTTTTGACCTCCCGGGCTTTTATAGGAACAAGCAAAATCAGGTATTTATAAAAACTATAGACCATAAAAACATCAACGATGCGGAGGTTATTTTTTCAAAACGATTCAATTGCCTGACCATCAATGGTAACAACAAAAACGTCCACCTGCGCATCAAGGGCATTCATTTCAAATACTATGGCAGGGGTTTGTGTACCAAGGATATTTTCGGCAATCCAATCGAGTGTTATCCTTCCAACACCTTGCGCATCATAGATGCCAGCCATGTAGTGGTGGACAGTTGCATATTTGATTTCTGCAATTTTCCGGTGACTTTTGAAGGTAATTGCAACGATAATATCGTGATGAACTGCCAAATCAAAGACGGTACGGGCTACTGGTCTCATGCTGCATTCAAAACTTCTAGAGATATTTTTCCGTGGTTGCTTGACGCTAGTTGTGGAAGTTATGGCAGGTATCTGGAAAACGGAGGTATCCAAATCACACCTAATGAGGGGCAAGTGACCCAAGGTAATGTGGTCTGGAAAAACACTGTGGAGGGGGTGGTTGGTGGAATTAATTTAGGCTTTCCAAATGGTTCGGTCATGACGGAGAGCGATGTTTATGAAAACAGGGTTTCATGGTGCTACGATGGTATTAACGCTGTAGGCGAGCATCGCAATGCACGCATTTGGCGCAATGAAGTCAGCCATTGTCCGGTTGGGACATCGCTCATCGGTAGGGAACAAAAGCCAATATATATTTTCCGCAATGTGTATCACCACCTTGACCAAAGGCAGAATTACCGGGATGACCCGAACTTTCGAGATTGCGACAATACAGATACTCATCAATCATGGTCCACCGCCCTTAAATTGAATGCAGGCAGTGATTCCTTTGAACCGACCGACCTAATTTACTTCATCCATAATACGGTGCACTCCAATGAACCACTCGCCTTCAACCTTTATCTTTGGGAGCCAACTTGGAAATCGTTTCAACTGCGCAATAACATATTTTATGGTGAAGGGGAATCCAATTTCATGTTCGACGGCGTCATGAACCAACCAACGTATAGTTTCGAATCAATCGGCAACAATGTAGTAAACGCAGGCACCAATGTAAAAGGCATCGTCCGCCCAATTCACGGGGGGCTTAACGAGTGCTTTGAGTACGAAAATATGGGAGATTTGGAAAGTGGTCTGTCTGGCACAACGGGAAGCCCTTATTCTTTTTTTGAAAATACGCTGAATGAATTGCCACATTTTGTTGACCCTGAAAATGAAGACTTTCACCTACTTCCCACCAGTCCATTGATTAACCAAGGACTGCCAGTACCGGGCTTCAACAATCAATTTGAAGGCATTGCACCAGATATTGGGGCTTTCGAGTTGCCCGATTCCATTGTTTCCGTGCAGCCAGTTATATTGCTAGAAACGGGTTTGGTTATTTTTCCGAACCCTTCAACAGGTGAGTTTTTTGTACGATTCAATTCGCCGGGCGGTGTTGCAGACTTGCAGGTATGGGATTCGCAAGGCAGGTTGCATGCTGAAAAACATTTCGCTGACTTGCCCTCAGGCAAGCAAACGCTTGGGATTAATATTTCAACATTTAAAACTGGGGTCTATTTTTTAAAAATTTGGTCTGCTGAAGGAATAGCGACAGGACGATTAATGAAAAAGTGAGAACAATGCACTCAACGCCAACCGCCGCCAAGCCCAATCGCTCCTGAAGGTCGCGACAGCGTACACGCCAACGATGGCAGTGACTAGGAAAAATAAAAAAAGCCCAACCGCAAAGGCCATCCACTTAGGGGATACCCAGTTAACACCTCATATCAACTCCCCAATATGACTCTTGATATTTTGCGCAAGGCGACCAAGTGGCAAATCGTTTTCATCGCCACCGAAAGGCTCTTCTATTTCTTCAGCGATAAGCTCCAAACTTGCCAAGACATAAAACACAAACCCGACTATTGGCACCACATAATACCCCAAGTTGAATACATAGCCAAAAGGCAGCGAAGCAATATAAACCACCACAAATTTCTTGATAAAAACACTATAAGAATAAGGAATAGGCGTGTTTTTGATGCGCTCGCAGGCTCCACAGACATCGGTGAAAGCCTCCAAATCCCTGATGAGATACTGCATTTGTTGCACATTGATAGTGCCATTGTGCATCAACTGAAATATGCGTTGGTGCATCAAAGCGGCTACTTGGTTGGGGCGGTGTTTTTCGTGATCAAGCACAAAGTTGGTATGCTCATCTAGGTTGTCAAACAACTCAATACGGGTATTCTCATTGCGCAAATGCAACTTGAGCGCGTGTGCATACGCGGGTATAATCTCTCTAAAAAAAGCTCTATCCGCATGCCCTTCGGGTAGTGCAGCTGCCAATTTTAAGGCTAGATTGCGGCTGCTATTGACCAAGTTGCCCCATAGCCTACGCCCTTCCCACCAGCGTTCGTAAGCAGTATTGGTGCGAAATACCAACAAAAACGAGATTACAAAGCCCAAAAGTGTATGCATCAGTGAGATGTTGCGCACCTTGCTATCTGCACTCAGTTGCCAATATTCTAGCTCCAGCCATGCAATAAATGCTGCATAGGCACATACCACTATTATCCACGGAAATAGCTGCCGTAGGGTGTCGGACTTGTGAAAATGAAATGGCGAGAATAGCCACTTTTTTGGATCGTACGATATCATAAGGCAAAACTACAAAAAGATTTTTGGATTTACGATTTTTGGATTTACGATTTACGATTTTGGATTTACGATTTTGGATTTACGATTTTTGGATTTACGATTTTTGGATTTACGATTTTGGATTTACGATTTTGGATTTACGATTTACGATTTTTTGATTTACGATTTACGATTTTTTGATTTTTTTTTGATTTTCGATTTATGATTAAGGGGAGAACACCTCCCCGAAGTTCGATTTTGAGAAATCCATGCGAGGTAATCAGCTTGGTTGTGAATACATTGCCTGCAAAAATCATGCGTTTTTAAGGAATTAGAACATATCATTGATATTTGTGTTTAGGAAAGTACTTGGTATGGAGGTAATTTTGGTGTCGTAAATTGGTCATTGCGTGTTGTTTTCCGCAGATATACACAGATTTAGCCGCACGCAGATTCACAGGGATTGCGGCTTTGCGAGAAATTTCATTAGCGCCCTTAGTGCAAAAACTTAGTATCCTAGTGGTTAATCGGCACAATCGTAATTCGTCAATCGAAAAAATCGTACATCGAATAATCGTCAATCGAAAAGCGTGAGGGATAGAAGCAGAAATAGCCGGAAACAGCCCTGCTCGGGCAACCAAAGCGAAGTGCAGCACACCAAGATATGCAATACGGCACAACCCGAAGACGGAAAGGGGCTGTTGCCGGCTATTGCAGCGGATAGCCCGACCACAAACCGGCTAACCACTCAACCCAAGCGCCCAGAATTAGGACCGAGAGCCGGTTTTGTGGGCACGCCATAAATAAATATATAGTAATTTGCGATATTATGCAGAAAGAGACAGTAAAACCTTATAATGCTGAGGAAAATAAGAGAAATCAGGTGGAGCGGATGTTTGATAACATTGCGCCTAAGTATGATTTTTTGAACCGTTTTCTTTCCTTGGGGGTGGATGTGTGGTGGCGTAGGCGGGCACTTACACGCCTGCAAGCATTGGCTCCTAAGCGCATACTCGATGTGGCTACGGGCACGGGCGATGTGGCTATCATGGCTGCAAAAATGCTTGATCCTCAGCAAATTATAGGTGTGGATATTTCTAATGGGATGTTGGAGTACGGGCGTGTGAAGGTGCACAACCGGAAGCTGGATGACGTGGTACAATTGGAGACAGGCGATAGTGAGCGCCTGCGTTTTGGGGCGGATAGTTTCGATGCGATTACGGTGGCTTTTGGGGTGCGCAATTTTGAAAATCTGGAGAGCGGCCTTGCAGAAATGTTGCGCGTATTGCGCCCCGGCGGTAGGGCAGTAATATTGGAGTTCTCGCGCCCAGAAGTTTTTCCAATAAAACAGTGTTATAATGCCTACTTCAAATACCTTTTACCACTTATCGGACGTTTAACGAGTAACGATCCCCGCGCATATACGTATCTGTACGAGTCTTCGCAGGCGTTTTTGCAGGGCGACGATTTTGTACAATTACTTCACCAAATCGGTTATAAAAATCCGAAGTTTAGCAGGCTGAGTTTCGGGATTTGTACCATTTATACAGGCGATAAATAATGATTTTTTTGCATTTTAATTTTTCAGCGGCACGTATTTCCGCGCTTCTTTTGATCCTATGTGTGGTTGGGTTTTTGCCGATATCTTTATCGGCGCAACATTCGCGTGGCAACGTGAATTACCTTGATTTTCAACAAAAACCGTATTATTTTGGCATTACGCTAGGTATCAACAATTCCAATTTTAGGATACATTACACCAAAGATTTTATTCTTAACGACTCCTTTACTAGGGCAGAGAGTGTTTCGGGGCCAGGGTTTAATCTGGGTATTGTGTCCAATTTGAAAATTGGGGAATACTTCGATGTGCGCCTTTTGCCTACGTTGTCATTTGCAGAGCGAAGCATAAAATATGGTCTGCCCGGCGAAGATGGAGGTAGCGATACACGTCGTGTGGAGTCTGTTTTTGTAGAATTGCCGTTTCAGGCAAGGTATAAATCGGCGGCGTACCACGATTTTAGGCTATTTGTGCTTGCCGGTGTGAAATATACGTTCGATGTGGCGAGTGATTCGCGCACGCGCCAAGCCGCAGGTTTGGTAAAAATTGCTCCCACCGATTTTCAGATTGAGTATGGAGCAGGCATACAGTTTTATTTTCCTTATTTTATTTTTTCTCCGGAAATAAAGATTTCTCAGGGGCTCAACAATTCGCTCATCTACAATAATAATTTGATACAAAGTAGTGTGCTGGAAAAGGTACAAAGCCGTACTTTTACCTTATCTTTGCACTTTGAAGGGTAACTAATTTTTTCTTCTTCTATGAATTTTCACTCGCTCCGTATTAAGGAAATTGTCGCCGAAACACCTGACACCAAAACTTTTGTCCTAGATATTCCAGCTCATCTCAAGGATGATTATAATTATCAAGCCGGTCAGTATATCACACTGAAGGTATTGCTTGGTGGCGATGAGGTGCGCCGCGCCTACTCCATGAGCAGCAGCCCTTTAGATCCGCATTTTGCTTTCACGGTAAAGCATGTGCCGGGTGGTAAAGTCTCTACTTACTTGCATGAAAAAGTATCAGTAGGAGACCAATTGGAGGTTTCCACTCCCGAAGGACGATTTACTGCCATCACCAATGCCGACAAAAAGCGCACTTGGTACCTTTTTGGTGCCGGTAGCGGTATCACACCTTTGTATGCCATTGCGCGTACGGTATTGGAGCAGGAGCCAATGAGTACAGTATTTTTATTGTACGGCAACAAAAAAGAGGAAGATATCATATTTAGAGAGGCGCTCAACCGCCTGTCAGCCAAGTACGAAGGACAATTGCATGTGGAATATGTGCTTAGTCAGCCAAAAACAGAGAAAGTTGGCTCCGGCTTGTTTGGCTTGTTTAAGAAAACTATCTCCAATTGGAATGGCAAACAAGGCAGGATATCGGATCGTATGGCCCGCGAATTCTTAGCAGAACACCCCGCACGCGGCGCTGAAGCAGACTCCCTTTACTATGTATGCGGACCAGGCAATATGGCTGAAAACGTGAAGCTCACCCTTGTAGGGCAAAAAGTAGCTACCAAGCAGATACATACCGAAATGTTTAAAAATGCCCAAGGCACTCCTGGCGCAGGTGGCGTAGCAAGCGGTAGCGACACCAAAAAGGTAATGGTAAAACTCAAAGGTAAGGTGGTGGAAGTGGACGTAGCAGCCAACCAAACCATCCTCGATGCGTTGATAGCTAATAAGCACGATGCGCCTTATTCATGCACTTCGGGTGCGTGCTCTACTTGTATGGCCAAACTGCACAGCGGTAAGGTAGAAATGGAAGTATGTTTTGCCCTCGACGACGATGAAATAAAAGCCGGATACATCCTCACCTGTCAAGCCCACCCTACTACAGATTTGGTGGAAATAGAATACGAGTAAAAAAAAGGCACTTAAAAACAATGGTTTTTAAGTGCTCCGTGCAATAAGTTTTATGATATTTTGGGTAGTAGATTTTTTCGTCAGACGAGCCATTTTTTGAGTTCGTAGTGGAGCTACGGACGAAAAAAAATGCCGAAGTATGGCGGAAAAAGATACAGACAAAATGTTAAAAAACTTATTGCACGGAGTACTAAGTGCCTTTTAAGGAATTTTTTTATCCTTCTATGGTTTCGCCTTTCATCTTTTCAGTATTTTCCATGATTTGCAGCGCCTCTATGATGCCGCCCAATTCGCCTTCAATTACTTTATCAAGATTGTAGTTTTTATTGTCGCCTTCCAATCGGTGATCGGTTACACGATTTTGTGGATAATTGTAGGTACGTATCTTTTCACTGCGATCGCCCGAGCCTACGAGCGATTTTCTTGCCGAAGTCATGGTGCTGTTGTGCATTTCCTCTTGTATTTCCCTGATGCGCATAGCCATTCGGTTGAAAGCGATTTCACGGTTTTTATGTTGCGAACGGCTTTCTGTTGACTCCGCCACTACACCCGTAGGGATGTGTGTAAAACGAACACCCGATTCGGTCTTGTTTACGTGCTGACCACCGGCACCACTTGCGCGGAAAGTATCTACACGCAGGTCGTCTTTCTTGATATCAATATCCTCCACCTCAAGCTTTGGCAATACCACCACAGTAGCAGCCGATGTATGTACACGGCCTTTGGCTTCTGTATCGGGTATGCGTTGCACACGGTGTGCCCCCGACTCAAATTTGAGCCTGCCATACACATCATCTCCCAACACCTCCAGGATCAATTTGGAGTAACCACCTACAGTGCCGGGAGTTTCCTCAATCACCTCGATCTGCCAACCCATGGTGGAAAAATACTTCGAATACATACGGTACAAATCGCCGGCAAAAAGCGAAGCTTCGTCGCCTCCTGTGCCCGATCTGATCTCAAAAATAACATTTTTTTCGTCCTCAGGATCTTTTGGTACCAGAAAAAGTTTTATTTCTTCCTCCAATGGTGTTCTTTGAGGTAGCACACGGTCAAGTTCTTCGCGCGCCAATTCGCGCAAATCTGCATCTGTTTCATTTTGCAAAATATCGCGAGCCCCGTTCTCATCGGCCAGCAATTGCTGATATTTATTGGTCAACTCCATAAGTGGCCCAAGAGATTTGTACTCTTTATTCACCTTTTTCCATTTTTCCATATCGTTTATGGTATTAGGATCGGAGAGTTGTTCCTCTAAATAGATATATTTTTCCCGGATGGAAAGTAGCTTCTCTAACATTTGATGTAAGTTCGTTTGAAAAATTATGCAAAGATAATTATTTTCTGACTGTACATCCCTAAAGTTTCTCTTTTAATTTCTTAATAAAGGAAGGAGTGGCTTTCAGTCGAGGAAATCGAGCATTGATAATGCCACTAAAAAAGTCTGAATCATCTGGTTGTTGGTCGAGTGGAGCACTGGTTTTTGTTCTCAAAGTTTTTCCGGGCAAAGATGGTCCTTCGGTGTGATTCCCATGAGTGAAATGATTGTCATTTTGCACTTCGATTCGCTTTTTCATTGTAATAAAATTTAAAAAATTAAAATTGAGTTGAAAAAAAGTACACTCAAGTAGGTGTACAATATATAGAAAAAACTTTCCAAAGCAGCCAAAACTGCTAAGGAAAGTCATTGTTTTAAAAATCAAATCTTATCACCGGTAGGTTTAGCAGAAATATCTGAACGGCGGCTGCCTAGTCTTTTGGTAGGCGTGCTAATAATGTCACTATCGTCGGAGCAATCTGCTTCCGTACAATTCTCCTCGCCTTCCTGTAGCTTGCCTTGTATCATCTTGCGCATACGGTTGAGGCTAGACTTCACTGTACCTTCAGCAACGCCCACGATATCGGCGACTTCTTCATTCTTGAAGCCGTCAGCTGTCAACAAAAGGATGAAAAACTTCTCCCTGCTAAGCTTTGACAAAGCAAAATACAGTTTATCACCTACGTGATAAATCAAATCGCTCAAATCCAATTTGCTCAACGACAAGTCATTCAAACCCGCTGTAGGTATTTTACTCAAGCCCACCTCATCCAATACATCGGTTATTTTGTCCTTCTTCGCCTTACGATTATAATCGTTTACGAACGTATTGAACGTGATTTTCATAACCCATGCCTTACCATTGGTGCCAGGCTCGAATTGATCTACCTTCGCACGTGCGCGTACCATCACATCTTGCGTGAGGTCTTCAGCATTTACACGACTACGAGTCAGACGGTAGGCATAAGTCAATACAGCATCCAAGTGGATGAGTATTTCCTCATTAAAGATTTTTTCTAAATCCTTCATTTGAGTAGTTTTGATTATTTCATCTACGAAAATCATGACAAAAGTATATAATAAATGATAAAAAACCTACGGTCTAGTGGTAATATTCTGACGGATCATGATACTAACAATATTAAGTTCCTATTTAGTTCCATCAAAGTGAAATTTTTTTGAAAATAATTTCTGGTAGAGACCTTAACCACTAAGTAAACTAAGTTTTTTCACGAAGGGCACTATAATTCACAAGGAGTTAAGGAGTTAAAGGAGTTCTTCTTTACCACATAGAAACATAGAAAGCTTCACATAGCACACATAGGCTATTGTTAACTATGTGAAAAAATCTATGTATCTATGTGGTTCAGCACTCCAGATTCGTGCAAATTCGTGTCAAAAAAATTCGTGCATTCGTAATAATTTTCCCTACATTTGCCTAAACATTATGACACATTACTAATCGAGTACACCATACACTATGGAAAACACAGAAAAACCCAACCCGATGACCATCAAAACTTGGGCGATAGAAGACCGCCCAAGAGAAAAACTCATTCTCAAAGGCAAGCAAGCACTCTCCGATGCCGAACTGATAGCCATCCTCATCGGCTCAGGCGTAGTCGGTAAAAGCGCACTCGATGTCACCAAGGCTATCCTCCACTCCGTTGACAACAACCTCAACGAATTGGGCAAAAAGACGCTCTCCGACCTCCAAAAATTTGCAGGTATAGGCGAAGCACGCGCCATCATCATCATCGCCGCCTTAGAGCTTGGTCGCCGCCGCCAACTCAGCGACGTGCGCGAGCGCGTGCGCATCACCACCAGCCGCGATGCCTACAACGTCATAGCGCCATTGCTCATCGACCTCCAGCACGAAGAGTTTTGGATGCTCCTCCTCAATCGCAACAACGAAGTCACCGCTCGACACAAAATAAGCTCCGGCGGCACCTCCGCCACCGTAGTAGATATGAAAATGATATTTCGCCCCGCCTTGGAGAGCCTTGCGGCTGCCATTGTGGTCATGCACAATCACCCTTCGGGCAACTTGCAGCCCAGCAAAAGCGACATCGACCTCACCCAAAAAATAAAAGCCGCCGGCGCAAGCCTCGATATTACCTTGCTCGACCACCTTATCGTATCGGAGCGCGGGTATTATAGCTTTGCCGATGAGGCGATGTTGTGAGGGATTTATTAAAGCCAATCATGGCATGCCCCCCAACAAACTGCCCCTTGGGTTTATCGAATAGATTAGTCTAACGATAGGGCAGTTTGTCGGCGGTCGGGCTATCCGTTGCAATAGCCTTTTTGTGCTTTTTTGTCTTCGGGCTTGGGTTTTGTAGGAAACTTTGCCGAGCAACCTCACTTGGTTTTATCGATAAATTTTAGAAAAAAGCACAAAAAGTCTATTTCCACTTCTATCCCTCATGCGGGCATTGGCTTGGGGGGGGGCTGCTGTTTATTTATCGAGTGATTTCCATCGTCCTTTTTTAAAATATACGTTGTTGAATTTCGGGGAGTGAAACACCAAGTAAAAACTTCAGGCACTTCGATAAGTTGTTGGATTACTTGACAAAATGTGATGCGTTGGGTAATCCATATCAATTATAAGTCGCTCGGAACTATAAGTTTTAGTCGTTGTAATCGTTCCCCGATACGTTTTTAATATTTTCTCTCTATCTGTTAGGTAAAAATAAATCGAGTCGTTGTCCTTAATTTCAAACATGAAATTGTTGTATTGCCAATCCGCTTGTTTGCCCGGAAAGTAGTCTCGATTAACTACATATTCCCCGTAATAGTCATCCTTATCAAGTTTCTTTTTATCGGACAATAAGCGAGTAATTGTCCCAAGCACGAAGAGTCCAAATATACCTAGCCAAATGTAATCAAGTGCTTTTCTGTAGTTATCGTTTCCTGTTCTCCCCCACGCGAATAGTAGTAATAGTGTTAGAGGGAGGAGTATTAATATTAGGAATGGCATTTGCTTCTTCTTCTTAGTTTTTGGTTCACTCTTCTTTTTTCATGACGAACAAAGTTTTATGTATTATAAAAATTAGCTATATTTAAAGAAGGAGCATAGCATATGTGACGATACTAGGGACCTTAGTCGGTAAAAACATCTCTCGCCACACTCTACTTTCGATTTTCTTTTCTTATGTTGGTCATTTATGTTGAGTGCTGGTACAAACACCTTCTTTGTCAAGTTTGGGTTTATCGGTGGCTAATGGGGCATGGCTACGTAAGTAACTATTCTAGATGGTTAATTTTACTTTCAATGGAATTGATTTTATTTGTATATTCAATCAAATCACGTCTAATCTTTTTACATAGCTCTTTATCGAAATAAATCTCTTCCCCTTTGACCTTAAAGAACTCCTTACCTTCTTCATTTTTTTTAAGTTCAGAGTGCGCAAATTGGTTTCGAATAAGAATTACTTCGTCATTGTAATCTTGTGAAAAATTCTCTTCATCCATTATTTCTAAAATTGCTCCTAAAGCAAATATTTTTTGAGAAGAATTAAAAAGAACATTATCTCGTAAAATGTCTTTTACTTTTCTCTTTTCTGCTTTCTCAAACTTTTCTTTAGCATTGGTAAATATATTGTCAAAAATTGTGTTCAATAAAGGTTTGATATGCATTTCAAGACTTGGGTTATTTAATTGTTTGCGAACAATTCCTTCCATTTTCAAATCCAACGAACTAGTTTCATGCATAATCATACCTCTCATTGTTATAATATTTTGAAACTTTGCGATTGTTAGGTCAATGACTTCAATTATTGAGCGTTGAAGTTCCTTGTGGTAATCTTGTCCATCCAGTTGGTAGAAAGTAATTCGACTGCTATTCGCTAATTTAGCTGTTGATAATTCACTATTTGCAGAGTAGAAAAAAATTTCTGTCATGATATGTTTTTCATCACGAACAAAATTAATAACCTCATTTCCGTGGCTTTCATTTAGATTTAAATCGGTAATAATTAAATCATATGTTTGACTTTCTATATATTTCAATTTAAACTCTTCAAAGTCTTCTGCAGTATCAATACATACATTGAAAAACTCATTTTCAAGATGACTCTTAACATTATCAATTAATGCTATGAATGGTCGGGTATCAATTTTATCTTCAACCCAAATAATTTTGTAATTCAGCTTCATAAAGGAAATTTTAAGTTAAATTCAGCTCCATTTTCGGATTGAACAAATTCTATTGATGCTTTATACTTACTCAATAAATCTTTTACGTGATAAAGTCCGATACCAGAACCATCAGAATTACTATATCTGAAATCGAAGATTCGATCTTTTATTTCATCTGGAATACCTGAACCGTTATCTTTAAAATTTAAAATAATAAAGTCCTTGTCTTTCCTCCATTCAAGTTGAATTTTTGTAGAATTAGCTTTTCTTGAATTGGAAAATAAGTTGTCCATTATCACAGTGATTTCAAATGGACGAAATTTAAGTATATTTTTAACCGCGGTTTTCTCTTTGATGTCAATAGAGTTGGCGACACATAAGTTATTGATTATCAATATGTAATTTTTTTGTAATTTTGCCAAAAAAATGATGAAGACTAATTACAAGGAGATTCGGAATGACCGTCAATGGCGAGCGACAACAGGATT
>CAJPEV010005496.1:0-14692 GCA_905338385.1 Darwinula stevensoni
TAGGTTCACCTTTAAACTATCCATGGAAGCATTGGTAGCATCTACCATCCACAACAATTTACCGCCACGCATTACAAACTGATCGAGTTTGAATTTGTCTTTTTCTTCAAATGCCGTTTGTGGTTTAGCCACAATCAACATATCGTAACGATCGGGCACACGGTAATTTTGGGTTAAATCAAACGTTTGAATTTCGTATTTCAAACTTTGTAATTGCTGTGTGAAATCTGCACGTTCTGGGGCACTCAACTCGTCATGGCCGGAGGTGAACGCAATTCTAGGCGAACGGTATTGTGTGAGCTTTTGAATCGCATTGGCAAACTTATACTCTAAGGCAATGATGGAATTATTAATAGTTTGCTTTTTATCGAAGCCAATTTGGTTTTCAATCAACTGAATCGGAAACTCCTGCCCCGCATACACCGCAATGGCACACGGCACCACCATTGTCACTTTGCTCTCATTCACCTTGCCGGTTTGTTCATTTACCGGAGACAGGCCCTTTTCCAGGAGTTCCTGCAACAAAGCTTTGCGCTCTTCGTTACTCTTGCCGTTCACCGGATCTATCAATTCGTATTGAATGTTTTTTCCGCCAACCGCGCGCATTTCTTGCACCACATCTAATACCGATTGGCGTAAGCGTTTAAAGTCGGCCGACATATCGCCCTCCAAATAAATTTTTATCAGCACTTGGTCTTTCAAACCCTTTATCAATTGCTTGGTAGGAGACAACAAGGAATATTTTTTTTCAGCTGTTAAGTCTAGTCTAAAATGCAGAAACTGGCTCAACATATTCGCCATCACAATCACCACCACACTGAATACAAGAATCAGCAGGGCATCGCTTTTTTTCGCCAACGATCGTTTAAACAGTTTTACCATTTTTTGCTTGCCAAACTGGTTCTAGTGAACAATAAAAACAACGAAATCACACTCAAAAAATACACCACATCGCGCGAATCCACAACACCACGACTCATCGAAGAGTAATGCGCGTTTAAGCCTAAACTCTCTACCAAATAATCGTTCTTAGCAAAAAGAATTCCAAGCTTAGAAAGATTCTCAAAAGCCAAATACAAGAAAAACGAAAGAAACACCCCCGCTACAAACGATACAATTTGATTCGATGTAATCGATGAGCAAAACACACCAATAGCGCAAAACACAGCCGCTAAAAAGATAAGTCCAAAATAGGAACCTGCCGTTCCACCCATATCTACATTCCCAATCGGCAAGGCTAAGTTATACACCGTATACCAATACACCAAGGTAGGCGCCAAAGCCACCAAAACTAAGGTAAGTGCGGCAAAATACTTGCCCAGTAAAATATCCCAATCCGACACAGGTTTTGTCGACAACAATTCAATTGTTCCTGTATTTATCTCTTCTGCAAATGAGCGCATGGTAATGGCAGGAATCAAAAACAACAAAATAAACGGAGCTATGTAAAAGAAGTAATCCATCGAGGCGTAACCGAAATCCAAAATGTTTGTATCAGGGAACACCCACAAAAACAAACCGGTCACCACCAAAAACACAATAATGGTAATGTACCCAATCAGGGAACTAAAAAACTGCTGTAACTCTTTAAGATAAATTGCTTTCATCTGTGTTTTGCTCTTGTGCATAATTTTATCATGCACAACCCTCTCTTTTAAGGAGCATAAAAATAGCGTAATTGAGCAGTGTACAAAATCTAGTTAAGAATTATTACAGAAGATTGACAAACACAGGGATTAAAGGGCGTGGCCCGCTATGCAGCGGGCACAGGCTATCCGCTGCAAGTCCTCGTAGCGCTTAGCAGCGCCACTGTGGGCTTTCCGCTACTATCCTTCCCGCAACGCACAGCTGTCCGGTTGTGTTATCAGATAGACTAACCGTGCTTTTCATTTCGCCAATTTACACAGGTCGCTCCTATGGAGCTCAAAAAAGAATTGTTTGGCTACAAACAGGTCGCCTCTCCGAGGCTCCATAAGCACTGGCATTTTAATGCTATTCAAACCTGATTGGCAAAATCAGTTTTGTTCTAACGGCCTTACCGTTCGTGTATCCTGGAATAAAGTGTTTTAGTTTTTTGAGCACATCTATAACGGCTAAATCAAATTGTTCACACCATCCTCTTTCAATTTTTGCGTCCGACAAAGTTCCGTTTTCGTTTACAATAAAAGAAACAACAACTTTCCCGGGAATATGCTCACAGTAGTTGGGATAAGCTAAACTGTCTGTAATTAACCTTAGCATAGCTGTTTCTCCTCCAGGGTATTCGGGCATTTGTTCAGGATACACAAAGAGAGATTTTGTTTGTGTATCGACACTATCAACGTTTGCAACCTGAGCATAACTGGCCTTAAAAGCCAAAACAAAAAGAAGGATTAGGGTTCGCTTCATCTTAAAAAACATTCCAATACAAAGATGTGTAGGAAATTGTTTTTCCATAATTGGAAAAGCATTTCTCTTGTCCTACTTTATTAGACCTCCCTCAAAAAAACTTAATTTTTGATATCCTTTACAACAAATCCGCCAATCGCTCCCATTCCGCCATGGTAGTTTCCAACTCCTTTTTCAGGTTTTCGTACTTCGTGAAAAACTGTGTATCTGCTGTTAAAATAGCGTACTGCTGAGGGTTTTGAAGCTGTTCATCGTATTCGGCAATACTCTTTTCCAACTTTTCAATCTTCTGCTCCAATTGCCCGATTTGTTTCTTAACACGTTGCGCTTCTTTATCTTTATCGGCAGAAGAATCTTCTACTTTCGCTTCTTGCTTCTGTGCTGCAGGTTTCTCCACCTTCTCGAAGGCACGCATATTTTCGATATTCTTTTTCTCCAAGAACTCATCAATACCATCCAAGTGTTCTCTAATGCCTTCCGGAGTAAATTCAAACAGCTTAGTCGTTAATCCTGAAAGGAAATCTCTATCGTGCGATACCACCAACACTGTGCCCTCAAAGTTCTTCACGGCATTTTTCAAAATTTCTTTCGAAATTAAATCTAAGTGGTTCGTAGGCTCATCCAGTACCAAGAAGTTACGTGGCTCCAAAATCAATCTACACAAGGCCAATCGCGATTTTTCACCACCCGAAAGCACCTTCACTTTTTTGTATACATCATCGCCTGTAAACAAGAAACAACCTAACAAGTCGCGTAGTTTGGTTCGAATATCACCTACCGCAACTTTATCAACAACATCTAATACGGTATCGTTTCCATCAATCGTATCGGCAGCGTGCTGTGCGTAGTAACCCACGGTTACATTGTGACCCAAGGTTACCTCCCCTTGGTCAAACGGAATATCGCCAATCATCATTCGCGAATAGGTGGTTTTTCCCATTCCGTTTTTCCCGATAAACGCTACCTTTTCGCCTCGGTAAATTTCTACCGATTGCTCTTGAATTACTTTTTTCGGACCAAACGATTTTGATAATTTGTCGGCTGTAATCACCAATTTTCCTGAAGGTTGTGCCACCGGGAAACGCAAATTCATCGCAAACACTTTATCTTCTTCAACTTCGATGCGCTCCATTTTATCGAGCTTCTTAATCAACGATTGCGCAAAAGTGGCTTTCGATGCTTTAGCGCGGAAACGATCGATATTACGCTCAATTTGTGCAATTTCACGCTGCTGATTTTTAGCCGCGTTAATCGTACTTTCTCTTCGCTCTTCGCGCAAAATTTTATAATCGGAATAGGCTACATTATAATCTTCCACATTTCCCGAAACTACCTCAATCGTTCGGTTTGTGATATTATCCAAGAACGACCTATCATGGGAAACCATTACAATAGCTCCGTTATAATCTTTCAAGAATTTTTCCAACCACAAAATCGAATCAATATCCAGGTGGTTCGTAGGTTCATCCAGTAAAATCAACTGCGGCTTTTGCAACAAAATTTTCGCCAANGTGACGCCAGTTTTCAGCCGGTGGTAGAATATTCTATGAATCATTCCGATGGAATTACGGCTGTTTCGGAATCGCTGAAACGCGATACACTACTTTTCTTTGAAGTGAAGAAACATATTGAAGTTATCCCCAACTTCATTGATTTCAGCCGTTTCAAGAAAACAGATAAAGATCATTTCAAGAAAGCCATTGCTCCACAAGCCGAGAAAATATTGATACACGTATCTAACTTCCGAAAAGTAAAACGCGTGGAAGATGTGGTACAAATGTTCGATTTATTGATTAAGAAAATCCCTGCAAAGCTTTTGCTGGTGGGCGATGGGCCGGAACGTATGAGCATTGAAATGTTATGCCGAAATTTAGGTAACTGCGAGCATGTACGCTTCTTAGGCAAACAAGAAGCTGTTGAAGACTTGTTGGCCATTGCTGATTTGTTTGTGTTGCCTTCTGAAAGTGAAAGTTTTGGGTTGGCCGCACTAGAAGCCATGGCCTGCGAGGTGCCTGTGATTTCATCGAATGCAGGTGGAATTGCGGAAGTAAACATTCAGGGCGAAACCGGTTTTATGAGCAATGTGGGCGATTACGAAGATATGGCCAAAAACGCGCTGTATATTTTAGAAGATGCGGAACGCTTATTGCAATTCAAACAAAATGCTTTAGCACAAGCCAAACGTTTCGACCTCGACATTATTCTTCCTCGCTACGAAAAATACTACGACCAAGTTTGTGGCACTTCGGGATGGATGGAGTATAATATTTGACAACCTTGCCTTTTGAAATCTCACCCCGTTTTTTAGCTTTAATTAAACAATAACGGATGCCGAGAGTTCTACGTATCATCAACAGATTAAATTTAGGAGGCCCAACGTACAACGTTGCTAACCTTACCAAGTACATGGCTCCGGAGTTCGAAACGCTCTTGCTATCGGGCAATCACGATGAAACGGAAGCCAGTTCTGCATTTATTACTGAAGACCTTGGAGTTACGCCCGTGTATATCGATGAGATGTATCGAGAACTCCATCCATTGAAAGACATTAAATCCTACAAGAAAATTCGTCAGACTATAGATGAGTTTAAACCGGATATTGTGCATACGCATGCCGCAAAAGCGGGTGCTGTAGGGCGATTGGCGGCATTGCACGCTAAGGTGCCGGTTGTGGTTCACACTTTTCACGGACATGTGTTTCACTCGTATTTCAGTCCGCTGAAAACAAGAGTGTTTATTGAGATTGAACGCTACCTAGGCAAACGCTCATCGGGCATTGTGACCTTGAGTGAAATTCAACATCAAGAACTCACAGAGGTCTTTAAAATTGCCGCTCCCGATAAGTTTCATATTATTCCGTTAGGTTTTGATTTACATAAATTCATCACCGATAAAGAGGCCAAGCGCAAACAATTCCGGGAAGAATGGAACATTGCAGATGACGAAATTGCTATAGGGATAGTGGGTCGGTTAGTGCCGGTAAAAAACCATGCGCTCTTTCTTCGTTCGCTAAAACATGTATTAGAAACTTCCAGCAAAAAAGTACGCGCTTTCATTATTGGGGATGGCGAAGAACGCGCAAAACTAGAAGCCTTAGCAACAGAATTAGGTATACCGTTCACTGCAGAAAAAGGCGTAAAACAACCCCTAACGTTCACTTCATGGATTAAACAAATTGATGTGTCTAATGCAGGCATGGACATCATCACCCTTACCTCTTTTAATGAAGGCACTCCGGTAAGTTTAATTGAAGCGCAAGCAAGTGGAAAACCCATTGTATCGACCAATGTGGGCGGCATTGCCAACGTAGTACAAGAAGGAAAAACGGGTTTCCTCTCACCATCGAACGATGTTGATGCGTTTAGTGCAAATTTAATGCGCTTGGTAGAGAGCGATTTTCTTCGCCATGAATTAGCAGGGAATGGAGTAGACTTTGTGTTGAAGAACTACAGTCACTTGCGATTGGCCGATGACATGGCTAAACTATATCGCCAACTATTAGCAGAGGCTAAATCCGCTTCCTGATATCGAAAAAGTTCTCTCCAGTAGCCCCGAATGATTTATAAAAACGGGCAATATTCTCTACTGAGGACCCTTCAAAATCAAGTACCATATCGGTTCCGGCATGTTGTTGAATCAGTTGATCTATCAAGAAATGCATGGCGCCTTGTGTTCGTCCGTTTGGAGTAGTGACAGGAATCAAATGTACCAATCGTTTTGGCGTTTTAATCACCACATCAGCGGCTAATACCTCTAGAAATTCACTTTTCACCGATAATAGGCTGAGCATTCCTTGTGCCGATAAGGCTTTGATGAGTTCTGTGATTTTTGTTTTAGGAACGCCTATCGTGTTTGCACTATACACCTCAACAAATCGTCTGGTGCTCATTTCATCTACACTATATATCAAACTTAACTTTTTCCCTCGATTCACATTCCGCTTGGTGCTTTCTGAATATTGCTGTTGTATTTCAGCATATGACGGCTGTAGCGATAGCGTTAAGTTTGTTTTTTCTTTAAAACCGGGAAGATCTTTGCCGGAAGGGAAAACAGGATTTTGCTGCACGTGAAAAAACCAAAACTTTTTCCTGAGTGCGGTATAAAAAGCGTCAAACACTTGCACATCATCGCTTAGCGTAAACACTCCAAGTTGTTGGCAATAGTTAGGCTGATAGACATAATTAATCACAAACTTTTGTGCAATTGGCAAGGGCATCACAGCTTCATAATCGCCATACACAAAGGCGCTCCAATCTGGACAAACAACATCTAAGTACCATGTGTAGGCATACGGCATACCTGTTGCGTGCTTTTCAATTAAAGCATTCCAACGGTCTTCGTTAATTTCATTTCGCCTGCGATAGTTGATCATTTCGCTATTTGGTTAAACCACCGATAAATGCTTTTCCAATCATTGCGTTTCTCTTCAAACGTATCGTTATGCCAAAGCGTTACCAATTTTCCGTTAACGGCTTTTGTTCGCTTCATCACATGTACAATCTTTTCTTTTATCTCCTCATCTTTCAAATCATCATGATAACGGAATGATGCGTCCATAAACATAAATGGATAAATGGTTAGCGCTGTTGTTTGGTTTGCCTTTAAGTCGAACCATAAAAAAGGCCGGGCAATAGATGCTCTGAAACCCTCGTGCATAGCATATCCCATTGAATACTCTTGCCGAATTCCGGCTTGAATTAGTTTTGGAAAATCTTTGTCGACTTTATATTTCAAAAAATGAAAACGGCTGGATGTTGCGTTAGTAGCCGTGATGGATTGATAGCGATTTTGCTCTTCTTTAAATCCTTTTTCCTCAGTATGACTGCCATATGAAAAATGGATTCCACTTTTGGTTTTGAAGCGGTTAATAAGTTGACGAAATGGATTATTCTTCACCGAAATGTTTTTGTCGTATTCGCCATGATCGCCTAAAAGCCAGAAAAAATGAATAGGTATATTTGATTCCTTTGCCGTATTCTCCAAAAAATCGAAACTTTGAAAAGGGTCGGCTTTACTGCCTAACAATACTTGCATTCGCTCCACACATTGCGCTATGTCTCCTCTAAAAAGATCGGCAAAAAAACCTCCTATGTTTCTTGCAAACCCTTTATGGCGGTACTTCCAGGCCATATCCACATCAACAGTATTCAACACTTCATAGGAAGATTGACATACTACTAATTCAGGAAATTTTTCTTGAATTCGTTTCACCACTACTTGTGCATATAAATCCACCATAGGTTCAAGCAAGAAAAACTGCTGATACGCCACACTGTTATGGGCATGAAAACGGCCGTGATGATCAACCTCATCGCCCAAATATTCTTCGTACCGACTCACCAAATAAAAAGCGGAAGCAAAAGCATCAAAAGGCAGTGTGGATTTTTCTGCTGAAAAAAAACCTTTCAAATGTGTTTCACCCTCGCGCGCATCAATGCCCGTCAATTCAAAATAGCGTGTTCCTGTTTCGAATAACAACGATGTACTTTTAAAGAAAAGTTCATCGCCAAGTGTATTATCTGTGTATGAAATTCTTGGCCCTGTATACTCCAAAAATTGCACCTTGTCTGCCGTTACAGTATACTGCAACTGAAATATGTTGTTGAAAAACAAATCAAAAACATACTGCGTCCGCGGGGTTATATGTGTAACATATATGAGTAGCATCAAAAATCAAATTTCCCTTTTTCTTCCTTTTCCTTTTTCGCTTTTGTCTTATAAAACGTTTCGTTGCGCAAATACTTATGCTTCAACAGCGGACAAATTTTATAACGCTCGTCTTTCGTATCGTCATAGATAGCGTTCAATGTTTCAAACACAATAGTTATACCAATTTTATCGCACCACTCAAAAGGTCCAAACGGGTAGTTCGTGCCCAACTTCATCGACAAATCAATATCTTCAATGGATGCAACACCTTCCTGAAGGGTAAAACAGGCTTCATTAATAATCTGGAAGATAACTCGTGGTTTCACTAAACCCACACGATCCTCAACGCAAACAAAAGCAACACCAAGCGCTGTAAGTGTTTTTTCTAACTCAGCCGTTTCAAACTTTCTATACACCACCACTTCCCATTTCGAATCATTTGCAAAAGCAGGAATGGCGTTAATACCGAACAAACAACACTTTACCTTTACTTGATATTCATATACCGCCTCTGCTAACGATTGCTTTGTTGCAGACACAAACACGTGCTTTTCCTTCAATGTAGCGTAAATCGGGAGATTCGAATTGTCGTCATCGAAATTCAAATCAAAAATCACATCATATTCATCAAAATCTTCATCACTATCGCCATCCGATACTTCAATTTCTATCTGCGCTGGATTCGCCAAGCGAAGTCGAAATGCGTTCGTACGATCTGTTTCCCCAACAAGTAAAACTTTCATTTGTTTTCAATTACTTTTACCAAAAATCAAATGTATGGAAAAGGAAGTAGTTTATTCAATAGAAGCGCCAAAACCTATAGGACCCTACAGCCAAGCGGTTTGGGCGGGAGACACCTTGTTCGTTTCGGGACAAATCGCCCTCGATCCGGCTTCTGGGGAATTGATTCAAGGCACTATTGAAACAGAAACCAAAGCGGTTTTGAATAATGTAAAAGCTATTTTGGACAAAGCCGGTATTGGTTTTTCCAACATCGTAAAAACAAGCATCTTCCTTAAAAACATGGATGATTTCGCTGCAGTGAATGCAGTATATGCTTCTTATTTTACGGCTGATTTCCCGGCAAGAGAAACCGTTCAAGTGAGCAAATTGCCGAAAGATGTAAATGTGGAGATAAGCGTGATTGCAATTCGATAAAAAGTTTCTCGATAAAAAAAAGGCCTTGGTAAAACCAAGGCCTTTTTCCATTGTATTGTCGCGTTAACGATTACTTAGAAATTGTAATTCGTCTTGTAATTTGCTTGTCTCCAAACACTAAGCGTACGATATAAATTCCTCCAGCAAAATCTGTAGCATTAACTTCAATTACTTTTGATTTAACATCCATTTCGCTTGCTGTATATACTAACTGTCCGGCTGTTGAACGCAATTCAAGTTGAATATCAGCTTTTTCTGCCATTTCTACCTGAACAAAGAATTTGTTTGAAATAGGGTTAGGATAAACATTAAACACAGATACTTCATCGATGTTATCAATTCCAGTAACAATCAATTTAACCGTATCTTGTGCAGTAGCAGTACAACCATTTGCATCTGTTACCGTTACTTTATAAGTACCTGCAGCTAAATTACTTATTGTTGCTGTATTTCCAGATGGTGTCCAAACATATGAATATGTTGGTGTTCCTCCTGTTACTACTGCTGATACTGACCCTTTAGTTCCGCCTTGAATTTCGTTTGTTTTTGTAGTTGAAACAGATAATACTGATGGTTGTGACACAGTTGCATTAGTTGTTTTAATACATCCATTTGCATCTGTAACTGTCACAACATAAGCACCTGAGGCAACACCGGTTAGGTCTTGACTGGTTGAGCCACCTGTCCAAGAATAGGTGTAACCTGCTGTACCTCCCGCTACGGAGATGTATACTGCACCATTGGCCTGTCCGTTACATAAAACATTTTTAATACTGTCTGTTGTCAAGCTAAGCGCTGTAGGTGCAGTTACTGTTCCTGTTGCTGTTGTAGAACAACCCTGTGCATCGGTTATTGACACAGTATATGCTCCTGCTGCAACGCCCAATAAATCTTGTGTTGTTGCTCCTCCAGTCCATGCATAAGTGTATGCTGAAGTTCCCCCTGTTACAGTTATGTATACTGCTCCGTTTGTTCCTCCATTACATTTTACATTAACAACACTATCTGTAGTAGCCGCTAACACAGCCGGCTCTGTTATTGCACCAGTAGCTGAAATTGAGCAACCATTTGCATCAGTAACACTAATCGTATATGTTCCCACTGCAACTCCCATCAAATCTTCTGTAGTTGCTCCTCCTGTCCAAGCGTAAGTGTATGCACTAGTTCCACCTGTTACTGAAACATAAACAGCACCGTTGGTTAAACCGTTACAAGTAACATTCTTAGTACTATCGATAGTTGCAGACAATACCGAAGGTTCAGAAACAGCACCAGATGCAGTTGTAGAACAGCCGTTAGCGTCAGTAACTGTTAATGTATACGTTCCTGCAGCTACAGCAGAAAGATCTTCAGTAGTAGCTCCATTTGTCCAAGCATAAGTATAAGCAGTTGTTCCACCTGTAACTGAAACATATACAGCGCCATTGGTTAATCCGTTACAAGTAACATTCTTAGTACTATCGGTTGTTGCCAACAAAGCTGTAGGTTCAGTAATTGTTGCGCTGGCTGTAGTAGTACAAGCATTAGCATCTGTAATAGTTACATTGTATGTTCCGACAGCAGCACCCAACAAATCTTCGCTGCTAGTACCACCTGTCCAAGAATAAGTATACGCAGTAGTTCCACCAGCTACGGTGATATATGCTGCTCCATTTAACTGTCCATTACATTTCACATTAACAGCAGAATCTAACGTTGCTGATAAAGCTGCTGCAGGCTGTGTTACAGGCACTGGTTGTGGAGTTGTGAATAAACATGCATTCGCATCAGTAACTGTACCAGTGTAAAGACCAGCCGGAACATTCATTAGATCTTCCGTAGTGCTACCATTAGACCATAAATAAGCGTATGGTAAAGTACCTCCGCTTAGTGTAACATAAATAGCACCAGTTGTGTCTCCGTAACATTTAACATTTGTCAACGAGTCAAGGTTAGCTAACAATGCAGCGGCAGGTTGAGCAACTGAAAGTGCTGACAATGTTGCCTTGCATCCATAAACATCTGTAATGGTGTCTGAATAAGAACCAGCAGCAACAGCTGTTAAGTCTTCGGTTGTAGCAGCGCTAGACCATGCAGAAGTGAATGGGCTATTACCTGTAATTGTCACGTCAATTGCTCCAGTTGTACCTCCAAAACATGCAACATTAGTAATAGTTGTAGTTGCAGTAGGTTTAGCCACCACTTTAGTAGTTTTCTCTAAAGTATCGCAAGCCGACAAAGCATACTTAATCAAATATGGACCTCCAACACCCGCTGTAACTGGAGAGAAGTTGGTACCAGACACTCCTGTTCCTGTAAAGGTTCCTCCTGTTGTTACAGGATTCAAGACAACTGTTGCTGCACCTTCACAATAAACCGTATCCAACGTAAATGATGGATCCAATACTCCTAGATCAGTAAGAACAATTGATGTTGTGTCTCCAGGTGAAGAGTATGGATCTAATTGAACATAATATGTTTTCCCAGGTGTCAAACATGTGATTGGTCCTAAGAATGAAGAGAACTGAACTCCACCATGAGCAGTGTAAGACGCATCATCATCATTAGCCGCAACTAATGTAGCACCACCTTTTAGAATTGTATCGCAATTATCAGCTGACCATAATGCTAATTGAGTATCAAAATCTGGCGATTGGATTGTAACTCGTCCTGATGCAGGAGCTACAAAACTAAACCAAAGTGAGTTTGACAAAGTTGTATTACACCATCCTGTTTGAACAGAACAACCTGATGAAGGAGGAGTTGGCTCACCAACTTGAGTTGTACCTGCTGTTGTAATAAACGGACCGTTTGCTCCAAGCGATAAAGGTAAGGCGTTACAAACATTATCTCCCAATAGCGTAATAATGGTTTGGAATGGCGTTAACAAAGTATCATTCGAACATCCCGAATTTGTTGCAATTGTTCTGAAATAGAATGTGTCTGAAACGTTTAAGTTTATCGACAACGTATCTCCAGTTACTCCTGATACAGTTACATACGGACCTGTTGGCGAGGTTGAAAATTGCCAAATTTTTGTTCCTACAGATCCTGTAGTTACATAGATTCCTTGTGTGTATGCTGCCGCTGTTGCAGGCCCTGTAACAACACCTGCAGAAGGAGGTGTTACACATGGTGGAGCAGCTAAAATATTAACAGTATAATCTTCGGTTTCTCCATATCCATAAGTACCACATGCTGAAGGTACTGTAGACTCTCTGAACACTAATCGCATTCTGGTAAGACCAAGTGTACTTGAAGCTGGAGCTGTGATTGATGCGACCGGTAGCGTATTCAATCCAGTTGTTACAGGACTTGTATAAACTGTTTCTCCCGGATCTGTAAACAATCCGTTTTGGTTGTAGTCAATAAAAGCTACTAAGTAAGCGCCATAATGATCACCAGAACATGAACCATTTCTTACCGCTAAGTTAAATGGAACTAATTGTTGAATATTTCCTACTTGAGCTGTGTAATCGGTATATGTTTCACACGTAGTGGCTGTGGAACCTGTCACTACTGTTGAGAAGGATACTGAATCGATTTTTGTGTCGCCTGTATTTGTAGCACCCGATACACAATAACAATTTGTAACCGGAGCAACTACCACTTTCACAACTGGTGAATATGCAGTATCAACACAAACTGATCTAAATTTATAAAACACAGCACTAGTTATAATTGGTGTAACATAAGATGACGTAGTTGCACTAGGTATTTCTGTCCAAGTAATTGAGTCGGTAGATGTTAGCCACTGCGTTGTTGTTCCAAGGGTATATCCTGTATCAACTAATGTTGTGGTATTACCGGAACAAACAGATAAGTTGCCTGTTATTAACCCTCCTGCTGGCGGATTAGTACAAGCCGGAGCAGGTAAAATTGTTACAAGATAATCTTCTGTTTCGCCACTTCCAAAATTTGCACATGCGTCTGTTGAACCATTAGGATTTCCTGTTCCTCTACTTCTAATTCGCATTCCAGTTTTACCTAAAACTGCTGTACCCGGAACTAAAATAGAAACCGTAGCCGAAGATGCTGTTGTTGTTACTTGTGTCCATTCTGAAGCATCAAATGTTCCGCTTTGATCAAAATCAATCCAAGCAGAAGCAATACTTGCTCCAGATAATGTAACCGTCATACTTGAAGTAACTGTTCTGTAAAGATTTGTTGTTGCTACTCCTGTATCTGGGAACGATGTATATGCACCAGCAGTTACAGTATTACAAACTGAAGTGTTATTTATGTTTCCAAATTTTAAATTGGTGATATTGTTTGCACCACATGAACCACCTAAATTGGTTTTGCAATAACATTGTAGAACAGGGTTGATGTCCACCTTAAAAGCAGCAGTTGTATCTGACTGTCCGCTACAAGTTAAAATTGCTTTATAAAAAGTTGGAACCGATATCGTTTTGTTATATGAATCGAATGTATCTACCGGCAATGAAGAGTAATTAATACTGTCTGTAGAAGTAATCCATTGATATGTAATTCCGTCAGCAATAGTACTTCCGGTTAATGATAGGCTTATAGCAGATCCTGCACAAACCGAATTTTGTGTTGATGTAACAACGCCCGCAGTTGGTTTACCTACACATGGAAATGAAAGACTTAAATTATCAATTCCAATATCACTTGCACCAAAATCAGATTTTGCTTTAAATCGTACAACACATTGTGGACGAGCAACAACCCCTAAACTAACTACTCTTGAAGTCCAGGTAGTTGCTAAAGCAAATACAGCCATATCGGAGAACGTTACCCCATTATCTTGCGAGAATTGAACAAATAAAGTGTCAGTTCCACTTGCATTGAAGTGATCAAACTTCAATGTGATTGGGTCCAAACTGCTCATGTCAGCGTACAAATCAAATGTTCCAATCAATCCCGAGCTCGCATTGAAACTATGAAAATTAGCCGCACCTACACCTGTTTTAGGAGTTACAATTCCTGCAGCGGAAGACCAAGCAGCTGTTGAGCCTTGATCTTGTCTTCTCCATGAATTATTCCCAGTAATTGGTGTGTTTCTCCACTCATTTGTAGGCACTTCTGTATTTCCACAAACACTTAGCCACGAATCAAACGTTTGTGCATAAGGCACAGTTGCGTAATTCGGGTTGTTCAAACTTACTGTAATATATGCTGAATCAGCTAACATTGAAGCCGAACAGGTATTTACGAACATAAAGTACTTTTTTGAAGTCGCATTCGTATAATTGTATGTTTTGGTAGTCGCGCCTGAAATTGGAGACCAAGTAATGCTGTCCGTTGACTCATACCACTGATAGGTTGTACCAGCTCCATCTACAGAGGCTATTCCAGTAGCGCTTAACAACGAAGAACCGCCAATACAAACCGGATTTACTGATGCGGTTAACAAACCTGCATCCGGTTGTCCTGCACAAGCAGGAAAAACAAATTCATCGGCACCAATACTTGGTGTTGAAGTGCTTCTTGTTTGCCCATCAAAGTCTGTTGTTACGCTTGCTAGCGGGGTTCCAGCCGCCATTATTGTCAC
>CAJPEV010005497.1:0-14690 GCA_905338385.1 Darwinula stevensoni
ATCTGGTGGCTTGTTATCAGCAACACTTCCATGCGGCGTGCTTCGTGGCAGCGGAATCGGGAATCGACTCGTTCGGGGATTCGACCCGAAGGGATCCCTCGACGTAACACGCTTGTCGTGTTGAGTCCGCTGTTGAAAGAGTTGTTGATGTGCGCACGCAAGGTGGAGGATCGACAGCGACATCTATATTGCGAACCTGTCGATGAATGGGATTCGAGCGGACTGCCGTCTCAGCATTTCTCTACTCTATGGAGAAAGCAGACTTGCACAGTTAGCGTCATGGATTTGTCTTGAGGTCGAAATCGCTATTCCTCCTTCCTTGGAGCCAGCATTGCCAGGCGTCTCCCTGGGCTGACTTTCATCTTTAAATAATAATATCATTGGATTCCAATGTATTACGTTTTGCTGTTAGAAGGAAAAACATCAGGTGCTCTATGTAAAAAATCCTACTGTAGAGGCGTGGTTTAGTTTCTTTATAGGCGACGCACAGGCACGGCGACTGAGGTGCCACCTTACATCCATGATGGTAACCTTATTTCTACACGAACATCCTGCTGCTTCGCCTTCTGAAAGCGAAAGGACAGTAGGATGTCATCCGCATCGGATTACTGCACAGGCGGACAATGCACGGGCCAATGGGAACCTCAGTTAAACCAAGCCAAGGTGAGCGTTCTGCTCCTGTAACCTCGGCCTTGCGAGAAGGTAACCTATAAGTTTCCCATGGAATCCTGTTGGATACCGATAGGATGCCTATGAGATCCAATATAGATCGATATAAAATCGGCGTCGCGTTGTGGAAATCCAGAAGACATGTGACCTTGGTAAGGGTGATGGAACCCTGGATTGACCCCTGACAAGCGAGTGCCGCGTCAACCGCTAGATGTCTCTAGCGAGTCCCGATATTTGGAAATACAAGCGCTACATGAAATTAAATATCCAACTCGGAATAAAATTAACATTAGAAGTCCTTCGTGAACCATATAGAAAAATAGAGTGAGTATTCTCGCCCGAATTTTTTAGGATCTCAGGACCGGAAAATTCTTGCTGCACGAAAATTCTTGCTACACAATAAATCTTGCTACACAATCCCTCATAGACCTTCCGAACCGTGCATCCTCCAAATTCTCCGACCGGTAGAAATAATTTTATTTAGGTTTGGACTCTCTCGGATTGAAAGTTCTGCGACTAGGAAATACGAATAAATCCGACTCGAATCAGGCCCGAACGAGACCTGAATGACCCATAACCGCCCCATAACCGCCCCATAACCGCCCCATAACCGCCCCATAACCGCGACTCCCTTCGTCGACCGTTACCGTTACGGCCCTTCGTCCGCGGCCGCGTTATGCGACTCGTTCGACGAAGGCCCTGCGTCGTATGAATCCAGAAATAAATGTTTTGTGTCGTTCCCGAGTTTCCTTTCGATTTCCAACCGGAACCCACCAAGTCCCGCCTGGATACCGGATCCGGACGTCGGAGTCCCGGAATGATCCCGTGGGTCTAAATCGGAACGCGATGGACTTCCCCACAGAAACACTAACAAATTTTAACACATTTTAAACTACGGAGGCATTTCAGGAAATAACTTGTCAAAGGCTCGTCAAAACTCGTCTCTACATAAACGTTAATATTGATGTGAAAAAGGAAATAAAGTTCAAACGATTGCCTTTTTATGAAGATAAAAACGCAAAACGATTAATTTACCACGTCGACTTTTCCAGAGAACCTTTATTTTCCAGATGACCTTGGTAAGGCATTCTAGGCAGCACAGTAGACGAGCAAACAAGAGCCAACACTTGTCAGCCCACGGAATCGAAATAACCAAGGAAAGAATGAAACGAGGGTCAATCTTAAATGCCTTATGGCGTCACACGGAGCCCCCCCCCCAAGAGGGGGGGGAGATTGAAGGGAGCCTTAGAGGCAGAACTCCTTGAGGACGCCGACGGTGCAGGCGGTCCAGCAGCACACGGGCACGATCAGATGGTCCTGGCGCTTCGCCGGTCCTGTGAAGACGAGAGGGAGGGAGGGAGACGCCAAGAGGTGGTCCGATTGGTCGAGCCGATCTGTGCCGGGAGAAAATCGACGTCGGTTGAGGAATCCCGCGGTCGAGGACGAGGAGGAACTCGGGTCTCGAATCATTCTCGGAGTGAATATGGATTGAGAAACGAATTTCCGTTTCCACGAAGATGCCAGGGGGTAGGGAGATGACGAGAGGCGGAGACTACGGCGGGTTTTAACTCTGGGTGGAGCTGTGGATGTCAGTCATGACAGTCGAAATTGACGTCAACCGTGATGTTTGAGCATCTTTGAGCATCTTTGAGCATACCTCACCTTGCCAGAGGAAATATGGCGCAATGGCATAATGTCTTTGGAGTCTCGTTCCACGGATGTCTCATGACTGATGTCCCGAGATGCTCCAATGACATTATTTAACATATTGAAGGTTGGTATACCTTTGGCAGTAAATTGCTACGCCCCACGACCCAACTTGGGGTGGAGAGTGGGGAAGGGGGGATCGGATGGAAAATAAAATTTAAAATTAATTAGTACTGCATTCATCGTTTCTACTGAAGATAATGCAGGTCTCAAAGCGCTATTCGCGTTCGTCAAGTGAAACAAAAATCCTCCTTTCTCGAGGTCTCGCAATCCTTATTCACACGAAGATCACCGAGCATCTACGATCGACGTTCAAAGAGACAGGCATCGGACTGCCCCTCGCCCGATCGCGCCGACGTACCCCACGACCCGCCGCCCCTCTTGCCTCGCCCCTCGCCGCAGTGCTCGACGAGCAGGGCCTCGAGGAGGTCCCCGCACCCCTGCACGTACGCGCCGTCTCCGTCGCGTTTCGCCGCTTCCCGCTCGAGGTCGTCGCCGGGGCGGAGGATTTCCTGGACGCGGGAGTCGGGACGGACGACGGCAGTTGCCCCGGCGCAGGCGACCACCAGCGCGACCAGAGCCCCGAGTGCGACCGACTGCATCATCTGACGAGGACGGTAAGACCAAAGAGGCGTTGCAGCGGAATCTCTCGTGGCAGGCGCAGCACTATAGGGGCAGAGCTCATTAGGTAAATCATTATCCAAATAAATAACTTCTAAGTAAATTATTTATAAACGAAGTATATCTAATTATTTCTAAATGAATTGTTTCTCACAAGTTTTCCGGGAAAATGATCAAATTAGCGTGATTAGATATATAAATCGTGGCCTCTGCTTAAACACGAAGCATTGAGGTTGTCTTCCGTTCATTCCCTTCAGCCTCTCATCGCCAACAGCCAGGGATTTTTCAAAACGTTCGAGAGAGAAAGAGACGGAGAGAGAGAGACCGAAACGCCAACGGATTTCCTTCGTCTCGATGTGCAGTCGCCCCCGACCGACTCTTCAGATCGGGTCCGTCCGTTTCGCCGACCCCCGAGGAGTTGCCGAAGATGCGGCGAAGATGGTTTCGGAGGAAGTGCAGAACTGCGAGTTTTTTTTTTTTTCGGAGTTGCTCTCCTTAAGATCAGGAAAGGCAGCAAAAGAAACGACCGACTCCAATTTAAATATCGCTATAAGATATGGTAAATGATATACGAAACGGATGCCGTAAGATGGGCAGCCTGGGTTTCAATCAGTTGCGTGCTACATGCGGTTACAGTCATATTTTTTACATATGATTGGAAACCTCATACCTCGTAGCGCTAGTACGAAGAGCTGGTATTAGGCCGTCCTAATCGGCCACGGTTCACCCTGTCAGAATGAGGCTTACCGGTACTTCCTTTTGCTTTCATCCCCTATTTGTGGGGGAGGAGGAGGGGGGGGGGGGTCCTCAGACCTCAAAGACGAACCTGCCCCTGTGATCCACCGAAAGCGACTCGACGCGCAACGAGCTAAAAACGGCGGGGTAGACACTCACGTCTTCGATGACGAGAAGGACGAGACGAAGAAGGATGCCGAGACCTGGAGGACTGGAAAATGGACTCGAGCGGCTTTGGATCCTCTTTTATATCCTCCTCCTCCCCCCCCCCCTTGTCCTCCTCCTCCTTCCTCCTTTCGTCACACTTCCATCAATTCATCCGCCCACTCACTTCTATCATTATAATAAAAGAAACATGCAGACGATTTGATAAGGATGGGGATAGAAGTGCATGCGAGTGGAGTGAACTCGAACTTGGAAAATTATCAAAATCTTTGAAATTCTCCTAATTTCTTCCTTCCCCCCACCCAAAAAAAAATTATCGAATTATCAAAGCACAAATAGATTTAAAAGAATTTTGAAGAAAATGTAGTCTCTGGGTTAAGATGAGATTTTGGTCCGATATTACAGGCGATTGATTTGCTTCCTAGACCCACATCGAAATCACGAGAGACAGATCTCGGGTCAACGTAGCACGAAAAAAAGGGACAGATGCTGACCCGGTCCGTCGATGAAGGCCACACTCGATCCGGAATCCCCACAGTACTTCCCCACAGTACTTCCCCACAGTACTTCCCCACAGTACTTCCCCACAGTACTTCCCCACAGTACTTCCCCACAGTACTTCCCCACAGTACTTCCGGGATGTTGGCAAAAAAAAAAATGGGAAGGTCTGCATCGTGGGGGGGCCCCGAGGCGGCGTTTGAGAACCACGGAGAACGCCATGATGGGGATAATTGTGTCGCTAATTAATTTGTAGAATCGGGCTGGATCCGAGTCTTAAAGCCTCCTAATTAGTGATGCCACGTGAAGGACTCGCGTCCGTGATTGTGTCGTTCGTGTCCAAGCAGTTTTGCGTTATTCCAGACCGGATGGCATGGAGATCTCCGTCTTTTGTCTTCGTCTTCCAGTCTTCAGCCGACAGCACCCGATCTCGTCGCGTCGCATTCCCAAGCGACCACGAGTAGACCAGCGTCTCCAGGCGGCTCACGCCGACATCAGATGCCGACTTGCGGCATGGCCTCCAGGGGCCGAAAGGCTTCGAGCGAGCACTCATGCTCGGACGTTCGGCTCCTCCATCAGGGTCTCGGCCACCGAGTCTCTCTCGGCCTGGCTGTGAGCGCTCCAGCGAGTGCTCCTTCCCTCCGTTGCCATCTTCGCAGGCCTTCACTTTCCCGCTCGGGATTTGAACCCCATCGTAATTTCATCAAACGCTCGTATGGCTCCTTTCCCGCTCTGAAAGTGCTCGTCCGGCCAGAATCCTGTCTTTCACCTATTCCCACCTTAAAGGAGAGCCAAAAACAGTCTCCAACGATCCCCCTGTACTGGCAGCTACGTAGCCGCCATCTCGCTTCAGTTGCGAGAAGCTCTGTTATTCACATAACTGAGATAGATGTCTCGGGCAGAGATAGGGAAAATGTGTGCTATAGCCTTTGCGCCGCTACGTAGGCGGCCCTCTGCGATGTGGACCCATGCTCCCCTACTCGCAGCCAACTTGGCTCAAAGTGCGGGGGGGATGGGGGGTTGGGGGTGGGGGTGGGGGTGGGGGTGGGGGCTGTCTGGGATAGTTCATCTATGGGCCTGACGTGATTTGGTGAGGATAAAAGGAGATGCATTCGGTTGCAGGGGTTTTGTCTGTATCCCCATAGACGGATGTAGATCCGTTTGGGATTCAAGAGATCGTCCAAAGGATGCAACATTTAAAAATTTTTCCAGCACCGTGGAGGAACCGGATGAGTGATGGATGCAATCAAGTTCTCGTCCCGAGCAGAACGGTCATGCACAAATGCAGAAGCTGACTTTAGGCCGATTGTAACCACCTGAGAGTCACATCTCGCGTCAGCTTTAATTTTGGCCGAATGTGGACATCCAACGTAACGTGGGTGGGGGGTTTGGTATTTGCATAACGTGGGGCCAAGGGACAACCTTTCACCCCAGTCTCCACCCCAGTCTCCACCCCACTCTGTAAGAAATCTTACAGAGACATCTGGTGGCTTTTTATTCAACAGCACTTCCAATGAGGCGTGCTTCGTGGCAGCGGAATCGGGAGTCGACTCGTTCGGAGATCCGACCCGAAGGGACCCCTGGACAGCAGCTCCAACATCGGCCCAATATTAGTTCCAGTATAGTAACTCCCAATAATGGTCAAATATTTATATTCCTTGGCAGTCAATATTCGGACAATATTCGGACAATATTCGGGCAATATTCTGGCAATGTGGAACGACACTGGTGGACAAAGGTAACACCGTTTTTCGTCAATATTTAAATTACAATAGTAAATTAGAAGGTGAAAATACGTTACTATACGTAATTTTCCATGCAAATTCCGAATACCCATTCGAAATTGATCTATGTGCTTTGCAACTTGCAAATTAGTGAAGCCAATAAAAAGGCGGCGGCTATTGACTCCTGTCTGTTGGAACATGGAATTTTTCGTTGTGTGATCTAATTATCGTAACTCGGTTGTTACCGCTCCATAGGTTCTCATTTTTTATGCACTTATCGGTAATGAGACATTGTGTCTGTACAAATTTTCATGCATATACCTCACAGAATAAAATCGTTTTTCCGTTTATGTGCTTGTTTAAAATGTGGGAGAAACTCATTTTTGAAATATTGGACTAAGTGGCGAGGAGGGGTCCTTCCTGCTCAAGAGACCACTGTGAGACCACTGTGAGACCACTGTGAGACCACTGTAGCTAAAACCCGAATGAAACCGGGGAGGATAAGCAAATGGCGCCTCGCTGGAATCGAGAGAACATCAGCCGCTCGCAGCATTTTCCCCTTGCGATTTCCCCCTGACTCTTCGAGACTCCCATCGGCCCGAATCAGGAAGCGTCTCGCGTCCTTCGTCCCCCCAAGGACAAAGGACACGATTTTCGGCCGGTGAGCGATTCCCAACCCCGAACCGGTCGAAGGCCGACGGGCGTTTCGCAGATGAAAAAAGATGGGTGACATGCCCGTCGAATGCCTCATCCTTTCTTCGCCCTTCGCGATTACGATCCACGACTTGTGAACTGCTTGAATTGGCATGCATTACCAAACCGAACGGCGAGACTCTTCCTTTGGCCGCGAAAGGCGTTCGTGAAAGAAAAATTAGGGAAGTCCACATTCCTCCTCACTCCTCCACATTCCTCCACATTCCTCCAGTTACGAGGGAAAGAATCCCAAAAATAGATGAAAGTTGATTTGCCCTCCACGCGTTCATCTCAATGCATGAATCTCGGGCCGTCAGTCGTGGGCGAGCCGCAATCCGGCCGTCGGGTGGAGATCATGGCGGGTCGGAGGGGGAAGGAAATTGCGACTCGTCGAGCTCGACGGAATGAATCTTCACCAAAGGACATTCGGGGTCTTACGAGGAAATCAGACTTGAGTCTCCGTGCGACTAAATTTTTTTTTTTTTCAATTGGACCGAAATGTTTTAATAGAAATTCCTTTAAAGCTGCCTCTGGGAACATTAAAAAAAAAAGCTCTACCGTTTTCTATGGGAGAAATACAGTTTCATAAATGCAGCATAAAAAATTACATTGGAGACGCCATCGATATTTGCCGAAGTTAGATGGTGATGAAAGTGAGGTGGATCATTCCGCCTCAAGTGAGGTGGAATCACCTGTGCTCGGCCGTTTCAGTTTTCAATGAACTGTAACTTTTCGAGGGACAGCTGGATCCAGCTGATACTTCGCAGAGAGGTCCATGAGTCTAAGAGGTTTTTTTTTTTCACTTCCGCAAGATGGCGCTGTATCCCGATAGATGGCGCTGTTGCGGACCGGGTGACCGAGGGTGATTTAAAAAATGCTCCGCCGTTTTCAAAGGGGAATGATTCGCGTATTCGAGGAAAAAATATCAGGTTCATGAGCTCTTGATATTGGACTACAGTAAGTGTTGAAAATATTGTATTTTTTTTTTCTGAACAATCCTCTGAGTCATGTATTGTCCCGTCACACAGTTTACAGGTGGAGCATTGCACCTTTTTTTTCTCCCCGGTTTTCCCGAAGCACTCCTGGAGTGCTTCAGGAAAAAGTATTCGACCACATGGAAGGGATTGCCTTGTAGACGACGAGAAGTTCCTTTTTTGTTCCTAGCGATGCATCAGTTCGCAATGAAAAATTGAACTTAGTTGTTGTTCGTTTAGGCTCAGCGTGCGGGCCACCCTTGCAGTGCTGCCAGATATCGTGCTGGAATTTCGTCGAATTCTTGACTGCTTAGACCTTCGTATCGGTCCCCGGATCTTTCTTCTTTTTTTTTTTCAAAGGCATTTTAGTCCCGAGTTCACCGCACGAACCGGCGGTCCGCACCCGCAACACGACGCTTCGAGATCCCCGACATCCGCCATCCCCGCATGAGCCGGACGGCGCCCACCATGCATTTCGACCCATCGAGGTTCCTCGACGACTCAGAGAGAGTTTTGAGAAATGCTTTTCAGTTTCGCGTTCGACTCGAAACCGTAGGAGGGCAGAAATTTTCTGGTTTTCCTCCCGAATCGCTTATAATTCTCTCCTTCTTTACCTGAGAAACCGAGAAGAGAGAAAATTCGATTTGACCCCATGTTTAGAGTGGGCAAATCGACATCGAACGATGCCGAGAGCTGGAGGTTGGAGTGGAATCGAGCGGCTTTGGACCCTCCTTCATATCCTCTCTCCTCTTCTTTCCTCCTCCTTCGTCACCCTTCCATCAATCCATCCACCCACTCACTCCAGCAGCATAATTAAAAAAAAAATCGGAAATTTCGATTGCATGAGGATGGGTCTGTCGAAATCCACCCGAGTGGAGCGACTTCTACACCAAAAGGTTTAATAGTAGTTTGCCAACTTTTCGTTAAAAAGTGAAGAAACAAAAAATTTTGTTAAATTTTTGGTTTACAAATATGCTGCCTTTTGCTCATGTTTAGGTATGGGTCCATTTATAGAGGAAACTTAATTGTTCCCCGCTTAGAACAGAGTGAATCCGCGACAGGAATACAGAATTCGTAGTTCCAGTTTCATCTAGTTATCATTTGAGTCAATACGGACGATGGAACGACTGGTATGTCAACACTGGCTTTACCAACACCGGTGCAATAAGTACTTTAAGAAAAATAAATATGCACATCCAATGCTTCCGCGTCATTGTCTCGGCGAAGGGAGGGTTCACAGAATGCCAGAGGCGATTCCACGAAACCACGTGATACAAGCCCAGGATTCAAATCTGTTACTTGGGTTGCATGCAAATGCCTGTTGCATCAGCCCTCATCGCCTTGGTGATTCGGTGGAATCCGATTAGAGAGTGAGCGATGCGATCGGCGGAGAGTTCAGGAGAAACTTTATTTCCCAGTGGACCGGTTCACCAGCGTCTTTTTGAAATGCATGCCAGGGAGTGCGACGAGATCGTAACGCAACCCAACGACGAGGAATGATTTGGAGGCTACTTCTCGCAGAACTCCATGAGCTCATTGATGGTGCAGGGCCGGTGGCAGCACGTGGTCGCGATCTGGCGCTTCGCCGTTCCGTGGCCCATTCTTCGATGGGAGGGGGCCGGGGGGGTCCGTCGGTGCCGGTCGATCCGGCCGGGCGAATCCGGCGAATCCGGGTCGGTCGAGGGACGCTGGTGATCGTCCGGTCTCCAGGCTGTCGGGACGATACGATTTACTCACGGAGGAAAATGTACATCAAGGTTCTCGAGTTTCGACCTCGATGGTGCGTGGAAATCCGTCGGCATTTCTTGACGAGGTCGCCAAGAAGTGCCGTGAAGCTGCGGAAAGCTGAAAGACTTTATCCCTTAGGATACAGCTAAAAATTGCAAATATGAAACAATGAGGAATCTCGTATCGTCGATGGATTTAAAATTGGAAAAAATAAGAATTTTGCTTCAAGCATTTGCAGGAACGGTTATAGAAGCCCCCCCCAAAATATTTTGGGACTCAATTTGTGCGAAAGGAGCATCCGGACGACATCGAATCCGATGGTCGATGGTTTAATGGACAGGTGAATTCCCGCTGTGTGATTTATTTTGCACGGACGTACCCCAAGAGTCGACCCTCCTCTTGCCGATGGAGAGGCTCCCGCTGCAGACACAGTGAGCGATCGTGAGGAGTGCGTCCCCGCAGGCCTGCAATGTCTCGCCGCTTCTCGTCGGTCTCTTCCGCTCCGGCGGGAAGGCGCCGGGGAACCGGGGGATGTCCGGGAGGTCGTCGAGGTGGGGATGGGCCGTCAGCGGGCAGGCGACGGCCAGGACTGCCAGGATTCCCAGCACGACCGGGTTCATCCTTCGACGAAAGTTCGAACGCTTCAAAGAGACTTTGGATCACACGAGCATTGCAGGACGGGGGAAGAGGGGGAAAGGGGGTGGGGGGGGGGGGGGGGGGAGGCCTTCATCGGCTTCATATGGGATCACCGACCTTAGTCCTCCTCCGACGTTCTCCGTCTCGGTTGCCGTTCCTCTCCCGGCGATGACGTGAGTATCTTCTCGCTATCGGGACTCAGTTTCTGATTAGGTGTTGAGTCGCTCTGAAGAGAACGTGAACTAGGATGGATTCGAGGTGTAAATGACTAACTGGCAAAAACGATAGGGAAAGTTACATACTGTAAAATCGCTTTGGGCGCGTATCAAGTTTCAGGGAACTACCAATTCTACAAAACTGGGCAAGCTTAATACCCTTTCGATACAAAATCGCTCCAACAAAATTAAAACCCCGTCTCCCTGGAGTCGAAAAAGAAAACGGAATTTCATTTTCTGAAGAAGCGAATTTCATCCCGTTTCTCTTTCCCCACCCGTGTAGCCGCATTAAGAAAAAAAAGTGCGTTAGGAAAAAGTATTCCGACCAAATGGAAGCCTTTGACTTGTAGATGACGAGAAGTTCCCTTTTTGTTGCTAGTAATGCAACAATTTGCTATGAAAAATGAACTTATTTGATGTTCATTTAGGCTTAGCGTGCGGGCCCGGTCTCCAGTGCTGCCGCCGAATATCGTGCTGGAGTTTCGTCGGATTCGTGACAGCTTCGGCCTTCGTATCGGGACCCAGATCTGTGGTTTTTTTTTCCAAATACACTTTCTGCGGAGTTCACCGCACGAGCCGTGACAGTCGACAGACGCCGATCGATCGGGATCCCCGACATCCGCCATCCCAGCATGAGCCGGACGGCGCCCACCATGCATTTCGACCCTGGAGGCACTCTCTCAATGCGAGAAGCTCCAGCCAGGCCCAGCGTTCCGCATCCTCATCGAAGTTTCTAGACGACTCGGAGAGAGAGCTTTCAAAACTGGTTTTCAGTTTCGAGTTCGACTCGAAACCGTAGGAGGGCGGCAATTTTCGGGTTTTTCTCTCGAATCACTTATAATTCCCTTATTCTTAACCAGTAACCGAGAAGTGGGAAAATTCGATTTGGCCCCGTGTTTGGAGTGGGCAAATCGACACCGACACGCAGACATATTTTTCCAACCTTCACCTTTCTAGTCGCCCTTCCGAACTCAGGCAGAGGATCTTAGTGTCCCTGGGTTAACCTTTCCTCGCGACTAATTCCTGTCGAACATCGAAACGCGACTGGAATTTGAATTTCATGATTCGCGAGGTGCAGTCAGAAAGTCCATACCGTTAATATTTCATTTACAGTCAGGAGTTCTGAATAGAAACTGCCTTCACATCTTAACGTAATCACCTGCTTTACCTACACACAGTTTCCACCTTTGTTGGCAGTCTCTGAAGAACTTGGCAAATTCTCCTTCAGGTGTATGCTGAAACCACTGGAAAACTGCAGGAGGAAGCCATACATTTTACTCTGTAACGAATCCTGGAGTTACTGAGAACACCAAAAAGTCGTTGGTTGCCAGGTCTGGTGAGTGGGGATGGAGCAAGGCCTCGATACCATTTTCTTTAAAAATCTCCCTTCCAACACCTGCCTTGAGTGGTGGTGCATTGTCAGGTGAAGAATCAACCAGTCATTGGCCTTCAACGGATGCAATTTTGTTTACTGCTGGTAAAAGCTCAGTTTGTAACACATGTTTGTAGTAGCTTCCATTATTGGTTGCACCTTTAGGAACTACTTGAGGTAGAACTAAATCCAGTTTGTCCAGAAAAATAGCATAAAGAACTTTCTCATTGGAGGGGCCTGACAGATCACACACATTTCATCACAGTTCTTTGTTCTTTCTCCGCGAACTCCATTGCTCAGAGACAGTAGGGGAAACTCTGTGTCGAAAAACCAATGCTGCACAGAAACAACAATACCAACAATTTTCACAATGTGCTGTCTGACTCACAACTGATCATAATACCTTGTCCAACCGTAATTTATTCAAACTAATTCCAGATACATATGCCAGAAGCACGCCGTTCGGACTTTCTGACTGCACCTCGTATGTTCCACCTATGAAATCATCGTTTGAGTCCACTGCGAAGCGACAGGGAAAGTGCGGCGGTTCAGCCTCGACCGGACTGCGATTCGACTCAAAGTTGCAATCAACCGTTGCCAATCTTCTACTTACCCGCATCGTTTTAGCGGACTCAGCAAATAAATGCTTAATCCTTCCCTCATCCTTCCGCAATTTATCCTGAGACGATTGTTGCTTTTGACCATGGAGAAGCCCTAGATTCTTGGCTTAACGTCGAGAGCCGCACAAGACCCTTGAGTCGGGATTTTTTTTTTCCTACATAATCAGGGGATTGAGGAGCCTCGCGACACCCAGTACTTCTCGAAGATGTCCGCATTTCTCACCCCACTTTGCATGGATACACAGCCGTCTAACATCCTAGCTCCATCCAGGCTTCGTTTAAACCTTTCGTTCCTCTCGGGACTCAAGAGTTCCAGACCGCCCGCCTGTACTGCACATTCTGGGTGGCAACACCTAAGCTGCGGTCCTCGCTGCACTGTTCCGATCTCGAGGAAGTCACCAGACGACCCGTGAACGGCAGGAGAGGATTCCGTGAATCAGAATTGCATATCGGTTCGTGGGTATGCAAATGGCACGACTTGCAAGCTGAACGAACGGGCATTCCAAGAACAAAACCGCAATAATTTTACTTTGGTTGGGGAAAATGTTGATGAAAAATATAAATAGTTTTCATGTTCCTCCGCTTGCTTCCAAGATGCAATCACGAACTTCCGGCGAGTCAAGGAACATCGATTTAAAAAAATGGGAAGAGATTTCGTTCGCTCTCCACGTGTTCATCCAGATGAGATGAATGAATCTCGGCCTTGAGTTGTGGGGGGGCCACAATTTGCTCGCAATCGAAGCGTCGGGAGTCCACTTAATGGAGCTCGCAGAAGAAACTTCTTTGAAGGACTTTCAAGGTCGTTGAAGGACGTGGAACTTGTGGGGCCTTTCACAAGGGAACGGCTCTGGTTCCTGCACGCACGTTGAATTAAAGTCTATTAGATGGGGGAATATCGAAGCAACAAAAAACTGTGAAATGAGCGCATCTCCCTCAACATTAGCGCTGACGCCTTTTGTGGGGCGCAGTGCCTCCGTGGACGTGGGCAATCCAAGATCAACCTAAACGGAGAATCGTTGCGAAATTCCCCTTCGATGCGGAGCCGCGAAGCACGAAATGGCGACGCAGCCTCGTCCTGCGTCGAATTTTCGTGAGGCCTTCGAAAAGAAAAACTCGAGAGTGAAACCCGTTCCGTCCGCTTCGTGCCTTTTCCCCTCGTTTTCGGCCCTTTCGGCCGCTGATGTGATCGGCTCTGACGGAGGCCGAAATGCGGAAATTTTCGATTTTGCCTTTTCGAGGAGGAGTTTTCCTTCTGTGGGAGTCAGACTCAAAGAGGAAAAGCGATCTTTTTGGCCTTGGGAGAAGGTCAAAGCTTCTGAGCATCAATTTCCAGCGTGCTTAAACGGAATAAAAGATTAAGTAAAAATGTAATCCTTTCAGAGCGAAGGATTGGATCACGAAGCGAGAGCGTGGTTCCTCGCTTAAGTCAGCTAATTTCAACTTTCGCAGGGGAAATGTTCCTGCAATGGAGTCCTTTGGAGTTTGGCGACCAGGGACTTCACCTTCATGATCCCCTTGATAATCCCTCACCTTGATAATCTCCGAATAATACATGCCGTACCTCCGCGAACGCGAGTAATCCCATTACGCTATCGCCTCATCTCATCGAAGGGACCCGAGGGCAACGAGCGGGTCCAACCGACATGGAACAAGCCAACAGACAGCGGTTCAGTCAGTTCCACTCATCCACCCTCCGCGTCGGCATCGGCCGAGATCTCAGACATCCTTTCCCTCCGGAAAGAAGCTGGGAAGCAAGAAGACCCCTCAGTCGCAGGTCACGAAATGTAAGTGTACAGGGTACGGCAAAAAAAAAATGACGAACGACTTTCAACTTAAATATCTCCCCCCACAACAGCTATTTTTGCGAAAATTTCACTTTGCGTGCATGAGTAATTTTTCCAACTGATACTTCGAATTTCACCCAAATTTGTTGTGCCAAAGCATTTCTACCAGCAATTCTTGAAAAAGAAGACATCGAGAACGGACGAGCGCTAAAGGCTGGCAGCGGGGTGGAGGAAACACTCGAGCGCCGTTCCCTCCTGCTCATCGTGGCCGCGGCGAACTCCGCCTCCTTTTGCATTCATTCGTGTGGCCGATTGTCTCTTGCAGATGGTTTACATGAGCTTATTCCCGACCGGTAGTAGGTGAATCATAGGATATCAATCCTGACCGTTTTCTCAACGTTCTTTCAGAATTTCTCTTGTTTCGTCAGTATGAGTCTGCGGGGTATAACGAAAATAAAAACTTCGAGTATATCATACTTGTCGCCAAGGATTTCTGAGGATGTTCTTTTTATTTGAAAGTCAACGAGGCCGCCCCCCCCCCCCAAAAAA
>CAJPEV010005498.1:0-14688 GCA_905338385.1 Darwinula stevensoni
AACTCTGCAAAAAAATGTTTTCTGGGACCATGCGTCCTGATGGCAGGACGCATTTTTTTTACAAAAAAAATGTGCGTGGTCCCACGCGGCGGACAAGCAAAAATAGGCTGGTCGTCAACATGTTAATAGTTTTTCTCTGCATATGTGTTTCTTAGAATTTTGAGATTGAAATTACCTCAACATAAGGATGGTATCATAGTCTTTGTCTTTATGAACATTTATGAACAGCTTTGGAACTCTTAAGGTTTTGCTTATCCCAGCAGAGCTAAAGTATCTATCACACCTGCAAATATACATTATATAATAATATTTAAATTTATTACAGTTTATTTACACTGAGTAAATTCTTGAGCTTGTTTTTACAGTTTTAAAAGTTTTGTTAAATCTCTAGTCTCGTGTCTGCAACACATATTTGTCCTGCTGTTGCATTACAGCATAGCCCCTTTCTAAGAATTGTTGTGGAATGTTTTAGTCATGGCTGTTTGGTTTCTCCTGTCTTGTAGAAATGATTTGAATTGTAATTTTGGCATTCCAGGAGCAGAGGTGCGCAGAGGTAAAAAACGAAAACATGAGGATGAAGATGAGGATGAATCAGGGGACTGAATGAAGATGAAGAGAGGAAATGTGTATGAATGCGGAGACAGCTGTGTGATTGGTTCAAACTGAAGAGACATGCCAGCGGCCACACCTATAAACGGATTCCCAGAATGATTGATCTCCCTTTTTCCGAGTGATTCGGGTGTTCGTTTTTTCCCTCTTTTGGGATTTTCTACTTGCTTTCACTACCCACCACATGGAACTTCTTTTATTTCAAGTCCCTCAGCTAAGTTTTATGGAATGTGTGAGAAGGAATTTTATTTCCCTGCTGTTCCAAGCTAAAAGCTTTTTGCTACTGTGGTCTGTCAACTGATCTCATGTCTTGGAGATCATGATGCAGATAAGTTACCAGAGTTCTTGGGGGGGAAAGTCAAGGGAAATAAAAACGAAATCTCAAACACACCAATGTCTTATTGCAGTTGGAAGTCACATGTATTGCCTCTCTGCATGTAAACTATCACTGACAAATGCTTGTCCTGAAAAGGATTATGTGATGAAACAGCATGTCCCATACTACTCTTGTTCCTTGCAATTTTGAGGTATATGTAGCTTTCTTGCAGCATTCAGGGTACATTTAATGATCATTCCTTTATCACCTTGTTGCACTGTGTGCATGTTTGAAATTTAAGAGCCTGGGCATTGCATTTTGTTTCTCACACTTGAGAGCCAGCTGGTGAATGAAATTTATCCTCTTGTTCTATCCCACGTGTACATTTTATTATGCACCAAATTCTTGGTTATTTAGGAGGTAGGCAGACATCATGGGATGCTTGCTGGCCCGGGGAAGTACCTCCACTGTAGAACAAAGGAATTCGTTCCTTTGTCTCAGAGCCGGGACACACTAATCATTGGAAGTTGATTCTGGGTTGCGTCACAGGCAGGGTAAGGTTTTGGGCCTCGTTCATAAAATCTTAGGAACGTTTTTGTTTTGTAAGAATGTTTGGAGTAGAAGTATCATCCCCAAAGCTGCTCGCTGAAATCTTCATTAGGTCGTCATTAAGACCGTTCTTACGCGCTATTTGCGAGACGCTTACGAATTCGTGAAGCAGTTATCTCCCATTTCTTTGGTAACTGCGAATGGGATGAAGCCATCGCAGCATCTCGGTCAATCCGAAGTAAAGCTGTATTAGGGCCTACGCACCCAGATATCCATGGGCTTCAGGTCGAAGAGAATGTTGCCGACGGACAGGATTAACTGTCTCCTAGGGCCAGCCCATCCCAAGGCGGATGACCTCCCTACCCTTCACATTCTCCATGCGCAGTCTTTCGGCTCCACCATGGTGGAGTCGTACTAGTGGTGCTTTTTTGGGGGGGGGGGGCCTTGGGCATGATCTAGTGTCCAGTGATAAGTTGGATTTTGAGCGATCCGACATGTATTTGACAACATACCATTGGTTTCCGAGACAGATCATCCTAGAATTGGTAGGTCGTCCTTCTCCTTGGAGTATTTGAAGAAGATGGCTTGGATGCCCTTCAGAACATCTGGTGAGACGTTATTAGCTGATAGTTGTACGATCGTTCTGGACTTTGACTGGCTCTTGCAGCTAATCGTTTCACCGAACCTTCAACTCTTTTACATTTTTCTTGTGTGGCAAGTAGCTGAGAAGTGCCACTCAGCTGGACCGCCAATGCCTGCCTCACGATGGCATGTCAGAATTTTTGTTTTTAAGCTGATCCATCGGAGATGTAGGCGATTTTTCTCGGAAGAGAACCAAATTTATCTTTCTAAAATTGAAAGTTCCTCTGGAATGGATGGAGAGTGGCCGTATCATGATGAAGACGGCCTGTTCTGACTCGGGCTAGGATATTTATGTTTGAAAATCCTGGAAATTGCACAAAACATGGTGAATGCGTCATCAACATATAAATATGCAAAGAATACCTACGAAGTTTCAGCAACCATTCCCTAATAGCTTATGAACGTATTTGACCATGCATTGCAGCATTAAAAAAGAAAGTCACTACTCATTAATCTCCCATTGGGAAACAAGTTTTAGTTATCGTGTCTGAAAAAAAATATACATGGCCCTAAAGTGTTTTGCTCTGCGTCCTAAAACTCTTACTTAATATACTTTAAAAACGATTGCAGTGAAGTTCTGCCCCTCAGCTTTGTTAGCATCTTGCTACCATGTTTATCGTTTGGCATCCTTGTAGAAAGGCTCACTGGTAACAATTTCGATGACGAGCATTTCCCACCGATGACAGTGTTCAGCGCCCCAACGTGTCGTTTGGATAAACTTCCATTCTTGAGGGGTTTGGTGGTTCAATCCCCGCAGGACTGCGCATGGACTCGGATATGTCGGAAACTGTAAAGAGGTGTTTCACAAGAGTGAGGCTTAGATGCGTCTAACCCGCTTCCTTGAGGCTTGAACAAGCCTACTCAAGGATGCTTACAGGATTTCTCATATAACATAATCATAGAGTAGAGAGTGTAACTAGAGGCGACACTCCGAGGGGAAGGGGAGGGTCGAAATATTAGACATCTGGTGGCTTGTTATCAACACTTCCTTGAGTCGTGCTTCGTGTCAGCGGAATCGGGAATCGACTCATTCGGGGATTCGACCCAAAGGGATCACTCAACGTAACACGCTAGGTGGAGGATCGACAGTAACATCTATATTGCGACCCCGTCAGTGAATGGGATTCGAGCTTAGTGTCGCCTCTGGTTATACTCTACTCGATGACATTACCTTAAATGGCAGCACACGGCAGAGAAATATCCACAGTGGGTCGATTGGCGCACACCAATGTATTCTCGGGCCAAGTGCCAAGGACTCCGCGTATTCTCGTCATAGCCTCGACATCAACTTTCAACTCTTCTATATTAAGATCAACTTAACGGGCCCATTAGCTCTAAGACAGGTCTGTTCGAATCTGCACCTTAGCTTGAACTTATAAATTAATGAAAACAGAGACATGCCACCAAATAATCTTATAGGGCTTGTTTATCCGTGACAATGTCAGTGAGAAACACGAAGTTGCCACTTCGATCGAATCGCTTTGGAAATGTCTTATTTCTCGAAGATGCCACTTTCTGCTTTTCAACCGAAGAAAGAGTAAAGTCTGCTCATAGATATACATAGGTATGTTGATGCAAGCAGGCTACGAAGACCTGCTAGTTCCGCAGTTACAACCAAGTTTCATCCAAACCTCGAAGAAACGCAGCAGCTGAGCAGTGTCTTTGATGTCTTCACTTGCATTTAATTTCGTTTGTGAACTCTGTATGGAGTCAAGGTCCGTACACAGTGCACTTTGTGGAGATTTGGAGTACCTTATATGCCCCTCCATTGAACATCAAAGTAGTTCCTTATTGGCCTTTACTTTTATAAATGATAGATGGCGCCACTACTTGCGCACAAGTTACGAGAGAAACCGAATAATCGACAAGGCAGCGACGTGCCCTCATTGGTGACTAATCCAAGTGTTTCATTCCAACACCATCCACATCTCCCTTTCAATGGGAAGTCGCAAAGAAGTGCCAATTGACTTGCAGGACAGGAATGAGGATGATGTTGAAAAGTGTGAAAACTTTTCAGTGTTGAGAAATTCCATCAAAGAAAATGTCTTCTTGTAGGAGGGATGGTTAATTGATCCAAAAATGTTGAATCAGCACAACATACTTGTCGTGATGCATATAGTTTGAGACTATTGCAAAAGATATTGTACTCTCATCAGCCCTCGCTACTGCAATGTAGATAGCGACTCGTCAGTCTCAATGGGCCCTATGGATGAATATTAGAACATTTCTCGGAAAAGTCTACCTGCAGAACAACTTTTTCTGACGTAGATGCTCTCTTCAAAGTGTCGAATTGTTTTGTTGATCCTTAACCAAGCAGTGCACTAGGAAGGCTGATAACTTAGCCCGATTTCGTCAATGACGTCTTCCCACTGTGCCGGACGGAGAAGACGATTCTACGGCATGGAGCATGCCGTAGAAAGGGCTCGAATCTGTCAGCTCTGTAACGGAGGACACTTGTTAGATGTTATCTTTAGAACTTGAAGATGAAAAACTTATTGATTTAAACTAATATTTGTCGTTTACAGTTTGTGTTTTTTTCTATTAGTTGAAAAGTTACAAGCAAAACAAATGAGGTGATAAATTTTCGGACACCCTGTATAAGACTCAGCTTCAAGATCTTCCGAGTGTCTCCATTGTTTCTTTAGAAGAATAGCTGCCCACATTTCGGGCATTCCCCGTTCATGCCTGCTACGTTTGACAAAGTTCTTTGGTCCTATTTGGAATGAATAGAGAACCAATAGCTTCCAGCAGTTGACCCATATTTACATGAAGCTGGCAGACGCATATGGGTCGTTTCATTATTATTCACATGACCTTGGAAATCTATGAAGTTACTCCTGCCACGATGTCGTTCAACATCTGCTTCCATTTTTTCACTTCCCTTTTCGAAGAGTTCTCATCCCATGTTGTCGGGTTATTTATTATTTTTATCTCCCTAAATCGAACCTCGTAGGCCCTAAATGGGATCGCGTTATTCGCATAAAAAAGCAACAAAGAAAATATAAGCAGTTTTTTAAAACTTATTTGCTTCTGATTATTCTTACGTACTTTATTACTTTCTATTTCATCTTGCTCGGGCTTCTATGTGTTTCAACATATCACATGTTGGGCTGGAGAATATGGATAGAAAGAGCCGACGACGCCATTGTTTAGGAAAACATTCGTCATTCACGTAACTCCGTTCGAGGAAAAGATGGATCGCCAAATGGTGTCTCTTTTATTAAAAAAAAGCAATTTAAGTTAGCTTCAACCCTCAATAAATATTGCAGAAGATGGCCAGAGTACATTCTTTGTTATGATCTGCCAGGAAGTCGTTTTCGTCCAGTTCCTTGTATTTTGCCCAGCTCTGCTGGTTGTATTTCGTAGGTCGGATACAAGTGATTGAGTATTTAGATACAAATGCCCAAGAAAAAAATTATTTTATGATTATGAAATACAAGCATTTCCGTATGAAGCAGAAAAAATAGACTTGCATAAAAACTGAACCCTCCATCTCCGATGTTTTGGTATTGGAGGAATGGCGTTTGCACAAGACATTAACAGGAGATCTGGAGGAAAATAAAAAGAGGTACATTTCTATGGTTGGGCATGATAAGGAAACTTGTCAAGATGACAACGATGTCACAACCAAAAAATAAGGCACAGAACATTGAGACATTTCGAGGAAGGGAGCCATTAGCCAAAAGGTTTGGACGTCATACAAGAAATGAACAAACGAGAGTTCAAAACCTATTGGATGCAGATATTTATCGTGAGTTTTACTTGCTACACGTTTTGCTGAACTATTCTCGCAAAATTCTTTCTGTAATTAGGCCCTAATTCTGCTGTGAGCGATTATGGGACATGCTGGAGTTTGTTGTGTTGTTACTCGCTAGTTTTAAACATGGTAGCTAAACCCATAGGGTGGGTTCTTGCACTCCCTTTTAGCCAAAAAAGACCTGTTAGGTCCATTGCCAGCATAGGACTAAAACCCCGTTAGCAGCTAAAAGGGAATACAAGAACCCCCCATATATTTTATTAATTTTTATTTTTGCTTGGTTTGGTTCTTACGAGCTTCCATTATTGAAAGGGTTGTGTTTCAAGAACACCAAAATCTCCTCGTTTCTGGGTTCCAATCGGTTACGCAAATCGTTCACAACATAGGCAGAAGTGGAGAACACGCGCTCGGGTGTTAGACTGGGCAATAAGGGTAGAGAACATATTATCAAGACTTTTCAAGAAACGAAATTCAAGATCTTGCCAAACGTCTTTGTTTAAAACCCAATCCTGCACATTTCTGGAGGCAAGTGCTTGACAGATTTATCAACGTTTCATTGGCGATATCAGGGGCCACAGAGGTGCAAACTGTGGAAATTTTCTATTGGTAAATTTCTCGCATTCAGGCATTATTTTCATAGCTCGCTTGAAGGGACGCTGAAGAACCTTGGAATACAACCAACCATGAAATCAGTGGTGGTGAGACGAGAGTTTCCCAAAATCCCCCGCAGGTGATACAGCTTCTCAATGCTTCCTCGATTGTCATTCTCCATGCTTCATGCCACGTCCAAATATGCTGTGGGCGTCCCTGACGTGTCCGTATGTGGGTGCTACTACTTACAATCTGACTCCAATTATGATGGTAATACCGGTGAATCCGTAATGAGGTACGAGATTGTTCAACCACAGGAACAAGAGTATATTAACAAAGTAAAGACAACTGACCATAGCGGTAGAAGGGTTCACCCGGGTGACAGAGAAAAGGACATCCATACGTATACAGGGTTGTGCAAAAGTTCCCGTACACTTTTTTCATGGTGTTCTATGTACATAATTATTTATTTAACAAGCCGAGGTTAAGGTTTTATCAAAACTTTAACTTTTCAATAATCAGAGAAAGATAAATTAATCAATAAATTCAAAGCAGGTGCTCAAAATTGGCGCCGTTCTCCTTGATGCACGCTCGGAGTCGCTTTGGAAAGTTGCGAATGATGGTCGCCAGCTGTTCGACGCTGATTTCATTCCAAGCGCGTCAAGCCTTCATCCCTTGCTTGTGCAGCGCGATGATAGCGCCTCGATTATCTTTAGGCTTCATGGCTCTAGAGAAAATAATTTATAATAAAAACATTTCGTATCAAAAAACTCCGTAGAATTTAAAAAAAAACACATCAGAGTCGCCAAAAATCCGTTGATTAGTGATAAAAATTATATTTTCAAAGTGTACGGGAACTTTTGCACAACCCTGTATACATGGAACCACTGAAAAGAACTGAAAGAGTCCTGAGTCTCGGGCCGTCGAAGATGTTCCCTCCCCCCCCAGGGTAGGGGCAGTCTCCCGGAAGTGGAAGGTGGAGGAGAGGTGACTCTTCCCCCTCATATCTGCTGGCCACCTCTGAGGTCCACAATGCTTTCACGACCTCCGATCCTATTCTCACCAGATGCTTCAAAACTCGAAAGTTTCTTCTCGTCCTCGGAACATTTCATTTCTAAGTAGCAGAATGACATTGAAACTAATAATAAAAATAAAACTAAGCGTGATAGCACTCATGACAGTAGGTCATTCCCATTTGTGATTTCATTTCTGGTTTTCTATCTTCCCCGTTGCTACGGGGGGCACTATATATATAATCTACCTAGCCATAAAGGAATTGAGATAGAACGAAAATGTTTACACTGTTTCTCAATATAGTCTCCCTTGAGTTCGACGCACTTCCTCCATTTCTCAGGCAGAGGGAAATCCCTGATTACGGTGGTGCTCTCCGCCGCTAATTGTCTCATAATTTAGTAAATAGAGCAAGTCAGATTTAATGAAACATTGAGGCCTTTTTAAATTCTGTGTTTTGCATTTTTGTGAGTCGATGTGAGTGCTTAGTGTTGTGGCGGTACTCTGTTTTTTATGGTTAAGTTTTTGAAAAGATAACATGGAGACGCAAAAGTTTTCAGTCCTCCAGCTGGGGCAAATCGTCTCGAGACTAGAAAATGCAGTCAGAATTATTTGGAACTTTGTTTCACGTCAACAGATGTTGACGGTGAAGAGAGGCCACAATGCGTCGTGTTTCTCCGTGTTGGCTGCCGATAACATGAAGCCAAATAAATTAAAGCCCCATCTTGAAACAAAGCATCGGAATTTCCTTGCCAAGCCCCGAGAATTTTTTGAGCGAAAGCTGATTGAACTGACGAAGCAGAAATCCTCCATGGCAAAGGCAGCTTCTGTGCCGGCAAAAGCTTTGTGAACTTTTTATGAAGTGTTCTACCGAATTGCGCAGTGCAAAAAGCCGCATACCATTGGTTAACCGCTGATTTTGCCCGCTGCGGTTGACATATATCGGATAATCCTTGGTGAGGCTTCGCAACATCCCACTTTCAAAAGACACTGTTGGGAGAAGAATCGATGACATGGTTGAGGACATCTGTGACCAGCTGGTGAGTAGACTGAATGGTAGTCAATTCACTTTGCAATGGGACGAAGCTACTGATTCAGCCATGGATTCCCACTTGATTGCCTACGTTCGCTACTCTTGAGAAAAAACAGTGTTGGAGGACATTCTATTCTGCAAGAATATTGTTGGAAGAGCTGCTGAACTGTTCCAAACCATTGATGATTTTTGAAATCCATAAATTGGAATGGCGTTTTGGTGTTGGTTTGTGCAGAGACGGTGCTCCATCAATGGCAGGAAAGAAAGAGAGGCTCTACGCGTTAGTGAAGAAGAAAGCACCTCAGATTCAACGGACTCATTGTATGCCTCATCGGGAAACACTGGCATCTATAGAAATGAGTGGAGATTTGGGTGAAGTTAAGCAGGCAATCATCCAGATGGTGAACTATATTTAGACTTCCACTGAAGGCGCGTTTTTTTGCCACTCTGTGCAGAAATGGGATCTGAACATGAGGCATTTCTATTCTCCTGTGAAGCTCGATGGCTTTCTGGGGGCGAAGTTTTTGGAGGAGAGTTTTTGAACTTCGAGAAGAAATGCGTTGTCCGAACCCAATGTCTCGCTCAAGCTAGCTGCCTAGCTGACATTCTTGAGAAGCTTAACATGTCCCTTCAAGGCCCAGATACACACTTGATTCTGCTGGGGGAGATAATCGAGGCCTTCATGAGGAAGGCAATGAAAGGTGGAAGCTGGTATCTTTTATATGTTCACCTTGCTTCAAGTTTTTGCTGGAGAAAATGAAACCTGATGAAGCCTTGCATTATCGGTCGCCTCATGGCACTTCAGGAGAACTTCAAAAACTACTTTCGGGACATGGACATGAATAAATTTTACTGGATCAGAAATCCAATATGGAATGTGGATCGAGCTTCTGAATTAGAGACTAAAGAGGAGCAGCTGATCGAACTCTCCTGCGACAGTCCTCTCAGGCAATCCTTCCAAGAAAAATCCGTCTAATTTATGGCTTAGTGTCTAGGAGGAACACCAGCAACTCTCTGCAAAGGCTATGAGGATTCTGCTCCCTTTTGCTTCATCTTACTTGTGCAAGACTGGGTTCTCCGCCCTGGGTGCAATCAAGACCAAATATCAATACCGTATGGCTGTTTAGTATGAGCTTCGTGTCGCTATTTCCTCCATTGAGCCAAGATTTGATAAGTTGTGCGCCGAGGAGCAAGCTCATCCCTAGCATTAAGTTTCCTGACAGATCATTCAATATTTTATGTGACCCCGAGTCACTGAGTTATGTGACTTGAATCGCAGTGATTCTGTTTTATTCTTCTTATTGTGTAATGAACATAGTTTCCTTAGAATTGAACTTGTGCCCTCTTATTATTTTTTTTTTGAAGGGGAGGGGGGGGGGGGGGCTGGGTTAGGGGAAAGGGGTTCCCTATCGTTTGACATCAGGGGCTGCCCCCTCCTTTCCTGTCGTCTGCTCCGCTTCGCCCTCTGAGGGAGGGGTGATTTAGGTATGCAAATGAAGGGTGAATACGTGTGATATTATCGACTCGATGAGGACCGGAGACGTGTTTGTCTTTTCCTGCTTGGTTTTGTTCATTTCGTTTTATGAATGACTTTTTAATTAATTAATCATTTAACAGGTCATCACGTCAGGGATCGGAGTTGCATGACGGAAATCCGATGAGTCATACTGGTCATGTAATCCAGCGATCTGCTTAGTGGTTCTCATACCGTACCATGTACCATATGAATACGACGCCAGAATGACTTATTGACGGCCAGAAATCAGAATGAAAAATCAATGCATTAATTTATTCCTTTCTCTATACACTGGTAACCGCGCGAAACAAAATGATTAGAACCGGACTGCTCGGCACTCCGGTTTAAGTGTCTGCTCTCTAGCTGGTGCCCTAAGAGCGAACGATCATCCACGTGGGGTTCTTTGTTTCACCAGTCAGCGGACTCCTTCCCACGTGTCACAATTCGCTCTTCAAACAGGCTTGTGCATGAACAACATACATCACCATGCATAAATATGCATTGCACAGCGGGATAGGATCCTTCTGGGAGACCTAAAGTGTAAAGGGAAAAAAAAAATTGTTAGGACTACCGGAGTGATATTAATTTTTGTGTTGTGGAAGTGAAACTCACGGAGTAATCTGGTGATGAGGCAGAAGAAGACTGGGAGTCAAAAGCCATATGGCAAGGTGGAGAAATCGGGTTGAAGGACTCGCTTGTCGTACACCACGTGATACCTTTTACTCTTCTTTTCTGATAAGCCTCTTCCCTCTCGTCACGGGTGATTTTTTTTTAGGGTTAATGACGGCAACTTGCTTTTCCTCGTGGATCTTTTGCCTCTTGGCTCCTGCCTTTATAGGTTGGAAGGTCGATATGAGGCGATGCATGGTGTCAAATGTGGTTTTTTGTGGCCGAGTAGTTGAGGGTAAAACCACGGACTTTGAGGCACTCCTTCCCGCGTGAAGTCCTATATGCATAAGTCCTATATGGGGGCCTCCCGAAATGAAATTTACAATGTGGTCACTCTCCAACTAGTCTGTGAAATCGCCGAGGAAGTCCCCCAGAGGCGAATCGTTTTTACCATCAGTGACAAATTACTGAGTTGGTATCATAATATAAGACAGCCTTGCCCAGTTGCTGAAGGGTAGAATACAGCTTCAACAGGGCATGGCATTTGGTGAAGGCTGCAATGAATATGATCGTCGTATATTGCTGTAGGCCCATGTAATTTCCATAACCGACTCGTTAATGACGTTCATCCCGTTGATGTTAATCTTGGGGTCGGCTAGGAAGCGGTTCATCTCGGGGGTGCTCTTCACAAAGGTCATTTGGCTCAAGTTCTCGCGCATGCCAAACCGCCCCCAAAACGAGTCAATTTTGCGACCGCTCGTAATCCGGGATTTTTAGTCACTTTTTCCTTCTCCAGCTGAATACCCTCGTGATCCTCGTAACATCTTGATGTATTCACTCATTTCTTTGGTAGTTAAATATCCAGTTGGCCAGCCACCAGCCTCTCGTTTGATTTTTAGGAAGGTATCAATGTAGACTCTGAACAGATTTTTGGATAAGTGATAGACTTCATGTGTCTTCAAAATGATGAGAAACATCTCCACGGCCTTTTTCACTTCTTCAGTTACCCATACCCTCGCATGGCCCTTTCTTCGTTGGTATGCCGATACCGTTCCTGTTGCATGTTGTCAGCGCAAGTCCGGCAGAGTGGAAAGAGGAGTTTCTTATTGCTCCGATATGGAAGTGTCACGGGTTTCGATGTATTTTAATGTTTAAGGAAGCCAAAGGTAACGGGCTTATGGGTTCTGTGCCCCGTGACAAGCAGTGTTCAAAACAAAAACAAGTGGATTCTCACTCACACACAACAAACACACATTTATTTAGGGTAAATTTATCACATTTAATTGAACATCACCAACAGGTGAAGACAAGCCGGTCAGAGGACACAACCAAACCTCAAAGTTCGGAAAAAAATGTCTTCCAACCAGCCGTCTAACAGTGACCGTTTGGCCCCATGGCAAAATCCCCGCACCCATGGTGCGTATCATACGTCAACATAAAAACATTCCGAAAGTGGAGAGAGTGACCACCTCACAGAAGCACGGGGTGATAAAAAACCTCTAGGAGGGAGAATGAGGCTATTTGATGAAATCAAAGTAAGCGCTGATGGTCTTGAGAGTCCCTTGTTATGATGACAGGGTGGCCAACAGGATACTCACAGTATTTGTTCGTATATGGATAGAGAGATGTGAAGTCAATATATTTGACCTTTTCATTTCCCTTCGCTTCATAATTTAAAACAGCTGCATTAGTTCTCCCTTCATAGAAGGCCTCCCGACAATCAAGTCGGGACACGACCTCATGTCGTGCCAGAAACTGCTTCACAGCATTTTCCTTCATCCTTTCCCTCCATTCACACTCCCAGATGCTAACAACCTCGAAACCCATGCTTTCCAAATTCCTCTCTCGAGTCTTCTGAAATAAGTTTGCCATGGAAGGCTGCATGATGGGCTGAATGACTTCATGATTCAGCGCTGACATCCATGGAAGAAGCAACCGTGAAACTCAAAGTTGCTCCGAGATTCCTCATGAAAGTCATCCACTTTGAAGGATCCGATTTTCTCTTCACCATCTGCATGGTTCAGCGCGTGCCTGATTTTGATATGCTGGTCTTTGAAAATGATTGGAAAGGGTCGCAACCAGCCGCCTGAAGCAGGAGATCTCGGAACTGGAGGCATGCCCTCATCAGAACGTCAATACTTTTCCATCTCATCCTGAAAGGTGTAGATGCAACCCTCATTTTTCTTGTCTTGATGCCACTCCAAATTTTTTTTTCTCTCATGGGACCACATAGAATCACATCCATAGGCCTCAGGAGGTGGAATAGGACCTATGTAATGTTGATGTTCGCGATCATTCATGAAATGAGGAAAATATCCCTTACAGATGGTTTCCAGGGCGAAGGTGGATGGGAGTTTCGATAATGACATGGGAAGGAAATTGTAGGAATCAATAATCCTGATTTTGTAAGAAAGTACCTCAAGGAACATGATTTTGGCGCCGTTCATTATCACTTTGGGTATCAGTCCATTCCTCAGAAGGTATAAGAGAATAAAATATCCATCGTAGGATTTCATGCAGTGGACAATTGCTGTAAATCCCTTGTGTCTCCTTTGAAAGAGCCACTTCCCGAATTTCTTTTCGGTATCATAACTGTGTAAAAGATGACTTCCTTCCCATCGGCGTATTGTGCAATACAGTAATCTGCTATATGTATTCCACCCTCCGACTGATCGGCTTCAAATTCGAAAAATATGTATTTTCCTGAAGGATGCTTCATATCTTTCCGTGCAAGATGACAGAGATCAACCGATTTTTTACAACCCCTGCAGACATGGTCACCACATTGAGGGATTTGTTTGGTCTCGAAAATTCGATGACAGTCACCACACTACCAACTCCGGTTGCATGTTCCTGCATGCAATCCGTGTTTCTACAAAATTTCCTGCAGAGGGCAAAAGGAAGCGGATGCATCTTTCCGGCATTCATCCATCCCGCATGTGCTGCAGTGCTGTTCGCAGTGATGCTCCCACTTCTCGTAGCCTTTATCACAATTGTGACAGTAAAATTTACTACCAGTGAACCCTGCCATTGAGGTGATAATATCATAATGATGCTCGCCATCCTCTCTCTCTCGTCTCCTCAGGACCGCGATATCTTGTTCCTGTCATGGAGGCTGATGATAATTATTTGGATTCTTAAATGGTCTTTAAACTGCCGAGCCTCCATGATTCCGCATTTTCCGAGGGGTACGCCTGCGTCCTCATGAAGATCTTGAGCTGGTTTCTTCTGCATAGGGCGTCGCGAGTCACAAAGATATGGTCACCACATTGAGGGATTTGTTTGGTCTCGAAAATTCGATGACAGTCACCAACACTACCAACTCCGGTTGCAATCCGTGTTTCTACAAAATTTCCTGAAGAGAGGGCATAAGGAAGCGGATGCATCTTTCCGGCATTCATCCATCCCGCATGTGCTGCAGTGCTGTTCGCGGTGATGCTCCCACTTCTCGTAGCCTTTATCACAATTGTGACAGTAAAATTTACTACCAGTGAACCCTGCCATTGAGGTGATAATATCATAATGATGCTCGCCATCCTCTCCCTCTCGTCTCCTCAGGACCGCGATAAACAATCTTGTTCCCGTCATGGAGGCTGATGATATTTATTTGGATTCTTAAATGGTCTTTAAACTGCCGAGCCTCCATGTTTCCGCATTTTCCGAGGGGTACGCCTGCGTCCTCATGAAGATCTTGAGCTAGTTTCTTCTGCATAGGGCGTCGCGAGTCACAAAGATATTTCGTTTGACTCGAGTTATTAGTGACTTTAGCATGCGCTACAACGATACAGATTTCGTCATTTTTTATTTGGATTATTGATTTCTTCAACTTCATGTCTTCATCTGGATTGATCATCCGAAATCCTGTGCCTCCTTGAGGATCGGGAACGAGTAAGAAATCCAGTGAATGATCCATCCAACTTCATTTCTTTGTTGAACTTGTGACGTAACAAGCGATCAATATTAATTGGTCACCTGTCCCGCTCCAGATTCGAGGGTTAAGGCAGGTTCGCCAGACAGAAATTCTGGAGAAATGGAAACCCTCGTGATCTTTCCAA
>CAJPEV010005499.1:0-14681 GCA_905338385.1 Darwinula stevensoni
CCCTCATATCTCCAATACCGGCAGGTGCCGTGGAAGGATTTATTTATATATATATATATACATATATATAGAGAGAGAGAGAGAGAGAAAGGAATATATATATAGAAAAGAATATATATATATATTATATAGACCAGATATAAAGGGTGAGGCAAAATGAAAACGCACTGCTCATTGAAAATTGCCAGAGCCTCTGAAATAGCAACTAAAATAACGAAGTTTCTTTCGTATACACACCGCTATGCATCCTTCGAGCAAAGGAACATTTTTGGCCGTTTACCTCCAGCCAATTCAGCACACGAATGATTTTGCAAAAGCAACTGGAATTTTATTTTTGCACTTGCCCCTGGACGCTGACGGGAGAATTTTCCTAACTTACTCGCGGAGACAACTCTTTTCAACGGTTTTTCCTCTTGTTCTTGCGTTTGGCAATCTGCAGATAGGAATTTTTCATCCTAGGATTCATCTAGAAGAAAAGTTACTTCTTCCTCATGAAGGTAATTTCCTTAAGTTCCGATGAGTTTTAGTCTTCCGTTCCTCCGCCTCCCCTCAAATGAACCGGTTTCTTGTAGCTTGTGAATCAATATCTTCACGGCCTATAGTTCTTTGACACTTTACTGGAAAATTCTTGCAAAATTCGGCCCTACCCCATCCTTTCGCAAATAACATTTTTATCGACATGCGGAGGAGATCTGGGCCAATGTTAATGAGCTCCACATGTACCAACTACTTTTTCGCTATACCTTTCCTCGCTCAAAAATAAATTGCGATAGGTCTTTGCGTTTTCGCTCCAGTGCTAAAACGGTTGGAGAAACACGGGCAAGAAGCTTAGGAAGTTTAAATGATACGTAGAAGTCGTTGAAAATAAGTTTTTGCAGTGTTTTTCTGCTATCTCATGAACTCCAAAGAATCTTAAAGAGCGGCGCATTTTCTTTGCTTCACTCGGTATTTCCCTCACTGGTCCGTGCTCTTGTCCTCTGCGTTTCTCGGCTTAGTACCCACTCCCGCCTCACCATCCGCCCCCTCCTTCTACCTACGCGCACCCTCTCCTTCCCCTCCGCCTGTTGATCTGACATAAGATAATGCTTCAGGCTCTTCCTTATTGCAAAGAGGTACATAGGAAGAAAATGCCTGTGTAAAGTGACACTAAAGCGTGTCCTGGATCTCCTAGGCGACACGGAATGATGCCAGTATTAATGCACTTAGTGTTATTTGCCACATCTTACTCCGTCATTATACACATTGAAATGTGTCCTGCCTCACTACACATTTTTTTGCCAGTCCATTATTCAGACTTGTCATGGGACACATCTTACTGCATCTGTGGACATGTTGAAATGTGACCACTCTTGTGCCACGTTTTAGTAGGACCAACATGAATAAATTCTCCTATGACACAAATACGTACGTGTGTCATTTGCACACTATATCCTGTAATTTCTCTTGGGGTTGTTAGAGTCTAATCGATGAAATGAAAAGTACAGGTCGTCCGGAATTATCTTAAGCTCTTAGAAAGGCCGAGAGCATAATAAGCATCGGTGAATTGAAAAATAAACTGCATTCGAAAGCCATGATCGACATAAATCGGAATTGCCTTTTCTTTAAAAATCAGAATCGCCTTCACCTCTTTGAAAGTTTTTTAAAGGAAATAGTCATTGCTTAATCAAAATGGAAGCGATGGCGACACGTCTTTCCAAAAAAGAATTATGAAAATAGGGCGCATTTGCACGGTCCAATCAGAGAGCAAGAGAGGAGGAGCTTCAGCTTTTCCTCTCAAGGGTCGGTCAATCTCTCACGAGCTTGGTGTATATGGTGCCCTTGGATAGTCTTCACTCATTCAGTAGCTAACACAAGGTGTTCATCCCGAGAAGTGAGTTCCGTCTTCATATTTATGCTTAGTTTGACATTCCAGCATGCCACTTTTCTTTCTTTCTATGCCCTTCCTAAATTGTGGGCCCCTAGAAAAGGTGAGCATTTAGTTAATCAAAAGGTACTATTGACCGAGTCATGAATATGTAATGATTTATCATCAGAATTGTTCCTACGTTCATGTAGGCCTGGTAAATATTCGTACGTACCAAATCTCTGTACTCCGAGCCGCTTGTAGCCAGACTCCGTGTGCATGCTAATATGTTATGCACAGCATAACATAAACTTGATTAGAGTAAAACACTGAAATATTTTGCATGCGAAAATAAAAATTTGATCGCTAGCTCCAATTTAGTGAATGCTCATTGTTAATTTGATGACGGAGTCAACATTTATGAGGAGTTGGTGACGAGTTCATCATAGGCGTAAAGCCAAATATATACATATAATATATTTTCTATTTTTAGATTGGTGATCATACGTCGGAGTAGTGTCTCTCCTTGAATCCAGCAGCTCTGAGATGAAGAAAAACAACTTACCCTCTACCTCTGCCAGTGAAAATCGATCTCCTGGACATCCTGTCTCCAATCCAAGTTAGTTTTAGGCATACTGACTTGATATTATTTTGAACTCAGATTTATTTTATATTTATGAATGATTATCCTCAGTCTGGGAGTGATTTTTTTTTCGAAAGTAAAGGGATTTCATAAATGGCGCGGAAAAGCCAGAAACATATGTGCCTTTCAAGCCATTTATTTATACCCGAGACAACCAGTTATTTTCTTTTCGGGTAATTATCATCATGAAAGATGGAATTATTCATTTTAATTTGAATGTCAACGGGTGGTCTAAGAGATTGAAAACATATCCAAGCCGCCCTACTGCTTTCCTGCAACACTCACGATTATTTTTCTCTGCAGGTTGTGACCAGTTCGGTTACCGAGACAAGTTTTTGTTCTTCTCAGCGAAAGACGGGAGGATCTTTCTCATGGTTAGCGACAGCATTGGAGATAAGACTGGAAACCGCCTTAGGATGAAAAGAGGAGATCATAATGAGTACCCGGCCATTAAGACAGCAAAACTACACTATGAACCAAGGAATATCGAGGTCAGGTTTGCGATTCGAAATTCAGTGTCACTTGTCTTTCTCTCATTTTTTCATTTCCTGCTATAGCGGATCTTAGGGTTGCGGTCTTTGGCCACAATCATCTTCTAATTCAACTGCTCCATCATTCCCCAATTTTAGCTGACTTTCTTGCTCGATCAACGTGACTACATATTAAAATTACTACATTTTTCTCGTATTTCGCAGCTAAAATATCCACCATCGCAATCCACTCAAGAGCTTGCGATTGATATGTCACGTGCACCATTCGACGGGTCGGAAGTCTTTCCCTCATGGGTAATTGTTAATTAGCAGTGGGAAAAGTGCAACTAGCAATCGGAAGTAAAGGGCATCGTTGATATCGAAGAGACTGCCTAGTCCGATCCAAGAAAGAGCATTAAAAGGACAGCATCATAGAAACGAAGTAATTAACTTTTAAACTTATTAATCAATTAAAACATTTTTGTGCAAGGTTTTTTATCATGACAATCAATATGAGACCACTCACACCTTCACACGATTTCTTCTTGATGGTTAAGTGATTCGGTAAACTGGGATATATGTGGATTTGAAAATTCTTTGCCAACGGAAAAAAATTGTTCCCCCTGTATCCGTCACTGTTTACTGGCTAACAGATGTATATTTCATGTCTTCTTAGTTGGAGTTTGAAGACTTCGAGCATTCTGCTGCAATCCCGGTGAAACGTATCTACGGAAAAAACAAGATGACGGCATCTATAATAAAGGATCACATGAAGACTAGAAGACTCCAGGAGTTCGTGCGGAGTCTCAACGAAAGAATTATGCAGATCCGTCATGAGCAAGATGCGACATCAGTCACCAGTCCAAAGGAACATAGAAACCAGTTCGTAGTTATCATTCACTAAAAATCATCAACATTGAATCTCAATACTTACAAAAGAAATGCTTTACACTGCCACATTTCTGCACTGTCTTGACAGAGTTCATGGATGCCTTGCAGAGTCCCCAGGGTCGCAAACTTCAATCCCTCCAGCCACCTCCTGCGCCCAAGAACTGCTAAGTAGGACAGCCGACACTGGAAAGAGGAGTATTAGCTCCGAACGGAAGAGGACACACAGACAAGCTATGCCTGCAGAACGACATGAAGCCTGCTTTTTATGGTACTTTGGGAGAGCATTGTCCTCTTTAATCTGGAGCTTCATTGGAAGCGATATCGCAATGCACTCAAATATTAATAATTTGAGCAGTCTATGTAGGGGTCAGAAAAACAACGAAATGTTCAAGGAAAATATTGTATGGGGTAGGGAATACCAATAAATAATATGCATGTAGTTTGAATAATAGTTTCCATTTGAATTCAATCGTAGATAGCTTCCTGATGCGAAAGAACCATATCTGAAAAGTTGAAACGCTTGCTATGTTGCTAGTCTAAGAAGAGAAACCTTCTGTCTAGGACTGTACCGATGGTCACATTTGGATAACTATTGTCTCATACCTATTGGCTGGCGCCGGAGCCGATGTTAATCGTGAAGTAGAGAGAAACAGGTAAAGGATTAAATATTTATTGAAATTGACCTATTCATGCCGTTCTTCATGCCATTCATAGCCATGTTCTATTTTTTTTCTGTCGCGTTAGGTGTTTAAAAAATATGGAAGTATCGAAATGAGGCATAATGCATCGATGCAACCAGGGAGGGGGGATCGGCGGATTCAGTCTTTTCTCACTGTGATGGGACGGAGGCGACCATCTCAATCCGTACTCCGAAATCTGTCGCCTGTGATCGGAGAGAGAGAGAGCGGGAGAGAGGGGAGGGGGAGGGGGAAGTGCGACCTTCTCTACGGGTAATAAAAGCCTACCATTCCTCCAACTATCGAATATGACATTCATTCATCGATGGATGCAACGAGTAGGACCGAGTTTTTCCTATTGCTGTTGATAATCAATTGCCCATCCCCGTATCCCCGGTCATATATTTTTCTTTTCCTTTGATACATTGCGCATGTTCTTCTTAGGACATCGGCACTTGGAGCTTGTAAACCGCCCGATGGCGCATATTGGACCATACAGGCGGCCGATAACAGAAGTTGCCGATATATTGGTACAGCCCTAGTTTTGACATGCTTTACTTACAACGAATATGGCCAGAATATGAAGTTCACACCAAGATTTCCCATTTTCATCAAGGCACACTTGATGAAATGAGATTGTTCCATTCTCACTACAGGGACTCATCAGATACCCATAAGGATGATACGGCAAATCTGTGCAGCTACGAGGTCTTTTTCGACAGAGGCAAAAGATGTCCTGAAAAAGCATATCCTACTGGAAGGAGAAGACATGGGTTGCCAACTTCCGATTCTTGTCGCATCTATGACCGGGACCATGAGATTCGATGCAAATTGCGTGATCTATTTGAATCAATAATTAAATAGCTCATGCCCACTTTTCAACAAGCAAAAGTTATTGATGATCATTTGAATGCATAGTTGAAACAGCTTATCATATAGTCCAGGCTAGAAAAGAACTGTTGGAGGAGACACCAACTAGGAAAGATACTTGCACCTGTGCCATCTATGTGGGGGTCACGGAAGCAGAGAAGCGGATGCTGCCTCTATGTAATGCCGAACTTCAAGCAGTTCCTTATAATGTGCTTGATGTTGTGTGTTTGCTGTCGCACTTTCCCTCTTGATAACGTGTATACGATTTGGTTGTTAGGGTATTCGGTGACATCAAGTAGTGAAATGACTTGGATCTTTGAAGCATTCAACGATGGCGTGTAACAGTCCTTGTTCAGTACTGATAACACTCTCATCCATGCTTCCAGCTGGAAATATACCATGAGATGCATGAAGGTGCATCTGATGGGGAAATTCCAAAGGAATTCACCGACGCTCTGAAGGTAAGGTTGACCCAGTGTTCCCTGCTTCCATGCCTTTTTAAAAATATACGTTAAGAACGACATTAGAAGCAGAAAAAAGCACGGGCATATATTGAAGGGTGCAGAGCCCCCACATTAATGTAATACTCTGTATAATCATGTAATACTCTTTCTTACCCGTGCACGCATCATTTTTATTTTATTTTTTTTTACGAATTGCTGCTATTGTAATTGCTAAGTGATGACATGAGTTACATGATTTATCAGGACAGAAAAAAGAGACAAGTAATCAACAACTTGCTCCACATGGGACCTCCAGTGGTGAAGGAATTCCTCATGATGGGTAAACGACTTGAAGATGCCGACCCAGGCTGCGTATCTAAAAAACTGTACCACCTGAGACATTTGGGCAACCCAAGCATTTCCTCAAATGATTTCCTGGAAAGCCGAATGCCTAGAAATATTCTACGTTTACAGTAAACAAATTTCGCATTTACTTTTCGCGTGTGAATTCATCATAATGCATAAATTCAATATATTGATAGTAAAGCCTGAAGGTGATATGATGATAGTAAAGCCTGAACTGTGGTGGTGACATGAAGAAGCTTGGGACTAACCTTTAAGTTGTTATCCGAAAGAATACCTTAAGGAATTCATTTTCCGAGTATAATTTCTTCATTTGACCCTCATTCGTATTTGTTATCTGAAGTATCGACATCAACGATGGAAAAGTTTATTTATTATTGTTTTTACGATTCCAGCCCTAAGCATCGCAGCATAGAAAAAAAGCACTTCAAATATCGAAATTTGACAGGCTTGCTGGAATAAGGGAATGAGATGGACCACAGGTATTCACAGCATGTGACAGAAGAGGCGCTCAAACCTTTCATGAGATTGAAAAACCCAGAGGAGTAAGAATGGAAGGGCTATGTGGAACTATGTATAGGCGGACAAGTAACACGTAATACTGAAGAACTGGGAGCTGACTCTGAGATTATCACTGTTCTTGGAAGTCACCTTGAGGTGCCTGAGGGTTGTTTTGATCAACCATTTCGTAGCGCCGTATTCGCAGTTGAGGTGAGCCTGCAATAATATATATGCCTTCCCATCCTTCTCTCAATGTTAAAAAAGGCATTTTCATTGCTCTTATTCCTTCTCACAGAGCTTAGGAGAAGCCGAACAATGCCTATTAGGCCTTAATGACCATCAGTGTCGCTTCCATGGTGACGAAAATATCCCCACAGCCTTCATGGTGGATGACATTAAGCAGGCTGCAGCCATCCAGGAATCCCTTAGAAGTCACTGCCTTAAAACTGGTATTGCCATCATCAACAATTCTGAAAGTGAAGGTGGGTTCCTGAATTTTCTGATATTTCGTCGTTTTGATCGCATTCTAGGGAAGGTTTCTTCATCTGATCATAGGGGAACTTTTCGCGCAACACCACGCATATGCTGTCGTTGCTAGCACGCTCAAGATTCCTCTAGCAACATCTGTCCTAAGCAGGAAGGAGTTCCTCACCTCTATTGGCGAATTAAATGGTTGGCTTCTTTTCAACATTAGGGGATTGAGTGAGTCATTTATAGTTAATGAAGGATGTATATACTGTATGTCTCATGATCGCAGCGTTTCTCCGTGTTTATGGCAGCACAGGGGCCTGACAGAATATGGATTTTTCTCATATTCCAGAGAAACGGGAGCTGCCATCCCCATTGAAATTATTATCCCTCGTACCTATGGAGTTGGGAGGCCCCCATGGAAGGGATATCTTCAGAGAGGATGGATGAGGCAGATTTGAGATCAGATAATGACATAACTCAGTATGAGCTACAAAAGTTATTTTCTATCATCATGCATTTCATACCTTTCTTGATGGACCCTTTCCTGATTTTAGTATATTATGGAGATTCTATGTCTCTGACTTGCTCCAAATAATCTATGATACCTGTCTCGCAAAAATAGATCTCATTCTTAAAATGTAAATATTCCTTATCTTAAAAAATTTCTGATCCATAACTAATGCCGTCTTTGTTCCCAGGCAGCAACTCTCTGAGAGCATTGTCGGGGGTTCTGTGATGACATTGAATTGGATCTTCAAGAGTGATTCATCATTGGAGCAGAAGAAGGTACAAGGTATGCACTCACAAGTTATATGGAAGGTCTTCTTCACTTCATTTATGTCTTGCTCATTTATAGTCGTTTCTATCGAACTTGAAGCACATCACTGAAAATTGCAATTATTGGACTCCGTGCAACTTATTTTTAAGTATTCAGAGGTTTTGAAGAACATGCTCATGCATTAATTTATTCGAGTTGGTTCTAAAAACGAAACTCTTAATTTTCCTTTCAATATTATTTTGCAGAATCCCAAGAGTTCAATGCCTGTCAGTATCACTGGAATATTAAGTTGAACATGACGTCGTGGCAAAGGTTATGACTCAATGAGATATTGAGTCAGAAGTACACCTACTCGAGTCCCATATGTCAAATTAAATGTGATACATTTTCTTAACACATCAGAAAAAGGTAATGTTTCTTATGAGCAGGTTTTTTCATTGGAGGGCAAATAAGGGTATAGAAGGGAGGTATAAAATCTAAAGTGCCGTTTCAATGTATGATGATCTAAATGCCTCAATCTGATCTCTTTTATGCTTTTTCCAAGCTGGATGGTGGTACCCGAAGAAAGAAGACATCGCAGAAAGAGCGGATTCCCCATGGACGCCCTTCTCGTCATCATTTTTATTATTCTTGTGTTTCCAATTGTTCTTGGCTTGTTATAACTTGCATATTCTTTGCTGATAAATTCATCACAAACTCATGTGATCTGAATGTTTGTATTTGTGTCAGAAAAACGACTGATAAATAGAATTTATTCACCAAAAATTATTTTCTTTCCAGCTCGTAAATTTCACACTGAAGCTTTATACGACAAATAAGATGTACGTGTATTTTTTTCCTCTCGCAAAGTTTTCAGTAATAGTTGGGAGTTTGAAAATTTATTATGGGAGTTTCTTTAGGACTGGAGTTACTGTCCTTATTTCATATTCATCAAAGGTTGAAATCTGTCACAGTCTCAAGTAACAGATTACTTATCCTTGCACTTAGTGGAGTAAATTGACAGGTACCTCAGAATCCCACACTGGGTCCATGGCCAATTGGCCATTGAGACATCCTGAGGTTGTGGACGAAGTTGATTACCTCCCAGCCGAATGCGCAGCCAATTGGCCAAGGACATATTCGGAAGCCATGAAGTTCATCGTTCTACCTGGGTTTGTGGCCAATTGGCCATTGCCCCATCCTGGGGGAAAAAAACAGCTTCCCTTTCTGGAAGGATCCAGATCTGACCAGCCTGGTGGTCCACCTGACGTGACTCAAATTTGCGCTCTGATGAGGCCGAGATTAAGTGTGAATATATAGGGGACTTGAACTCAATGATACATGCTGACATTACTGAGTGCGGAATCAAATGCAAAGAGGTCTTCAAGGCAAATATTCATTCAAAGTCAGCCAATTAATCTCGTTATGTAAATATGTCTGGTTATTCAGAATGGCCTTCAATTGTCCGTTTTGAAGGAAATAGTTTGTCTTTCTGCCAAATGAGGTCTGNAATGAGGTCTGAGGAAAAATGATACTCCCTTCTACCCGATTTGTCCTCTCTGGCATTGATGAGAGGAAAAAAGTCATATCGAGGACGAAATTAATGCATCACAGTCCATATCTCAGGTAATTTTTGCTCATTTATCTCGGAAACATCACAATCGCATACACTTAGCTGATTGAAATGAAGAATCTTTAATTGAAACATGTTTACTTGAATAAATGTCTATAAACGTTCAGATTGACCCGCACATTAAATGAAACAATTCACTCAGATATTACCATCAAACATGAGGTGAACTATTTTGGTACATGTAGTAAGTAACGTACTGATAGTGCTATATTTACATATGAAATGCTGACGAAAACCTTACACGATGAAACTCAGACGCACTGACCCCAATGCCATAAAAAACTTTGATCTCTTAATTATCATTAAAGAGGAAAATGCAGAGCTTCATGATGGCCCAATGTGTGGAAGTGAGTAACTGCATTCTCAGCGTATCCAGAATGCCGGAAGACTGCGAAGGGAAAGGAATACATTGGAAAAATGAAGAGGACGGAGAATGGAAACGACTGTCTCCGATGGGATTCCAGGCCATATCCAACACCAAAAGATTTCCAGCCAGTATTGTCTTATGAAGAACATTTCCTCAATGAGGATCCGGGATCTCACGAAAACTACTGCAGGAATCCGGCTTTGAGAGAGAGGCCGTGGTGTTTCATCTCGAACCCGGATATAGTATGGGAATTCTGCGACATCCCCTTATGCGAGGACCCAGGTGAGTTTAGTTTTGATCCTGTTAATTCACCTCATCGAATTCATTTTCCGATACTGTGGGAATCACCAGGGTACCCTAAAATCACAGGTGAGAATGCTCATGCCATGGAATAAGAGCGATTGAGTCATTCCATGGCATGCCAACACACGGCAAATAATTTAATGTCTCTTGTTTTTAGTAAATTCGGGGTGTGGTATGTACGATTGAGAAACTACAACTCCTTACATATTTTCAGGATTAATTATTCAATCCAGGAAATGTTGATGAAAATGCAGCAAATTTCCGACTTCACATCTTTCGACTTTACATCCCCTCATGAGATATCTTCAAAATTGTGAGGCATTTGTGAAATAAATTTTTTAAAGCATTTTTATAGGAATCATGTTTCTTGCTCCGATACGAAATTATGATATCAATTGGGTTTTTTCGTTAGTCTTGCATTTCCAGGAAATATTTCAATGCAATGAATACGATTTGGCAAGAGTAAGTTCCCGATCTTCCTAGGACTCCAATAACTTTAAAAAAATTCTCTATTCCACAGCCAACTGAGAACTTGATATTACATATTTGATGGCGAAATTGCATTTCTGGACGAGAAATGCTTCCACGGCAACATGGTGCCTTACGTAAATAAGGAACCCTAGGGACATAAAGAAACGCTCGTTTAGTAATGTGCTAATCATAATGTTCATAAGTAATGCAGGGCCTGCAACATTATTGTTGTAGGCACTGCCTACAACAATCATGAAATTGTCATGCAGCCTGCGTCGTCAGGGGGTTGAGGCTGCAAGCCTAGCACGACACCCTATCAAGACCGTTTCTGCCGTTAGGCGCTAAAGCTATGACATGAAATGAGTGGAAGGTAGTTCCCAGATCATCAGAGGCACACCCGGCTTAAGTCCGTCTGCCAGCACCACTGTCAGCTATCAATTGGCTCGACCAGCCTTGCGACCGAAATTCATGACGAGAAAGGTCCCTAAGGGAAGCAACCCAGCATAGCTTGGAATGACTCAGGCCTATGCCATAAAAAAGTAAAAGGGGATGTTGGTCTGGGAAACGCAGGCCTAAAAAGAAAGAAGAGGGGGACTACCATGAATTCAGCCGACAGTGTTCTGTGCTGACAGAATGGAGCGATGCCCAGATTGCTTCTGCCAAACTGGGTCTTTGCCTCGAGGCACATTAAGCTAAAGCCACCTAACCCAACCCCGACAACCTGGATGAGTTAATTCTTCGGAAAGAATCAAAAGCTATGGGAAAAAGCCCAATCACTGGTATAGTATTCCTGCACCGGTTCTGTGTTGCAATCACTTCTGTGCTGCAAGGGTCGTACATCCGAGCTGTTTACAGGTCTAGCTACGGGAATATCCATGAATCTTTTCCAAAAGGATGCAAGACCATTTCCTTCAGGAGCGAATTCAATGAGATCGTACTTGGAATTTTGCGAGAAAAGTTTAAATAGTATTTTAAGGACTTTTCTTCATAGCCGTTATCCAGGAGCCTCTGGTGTAAGAGCCAAACTGTTGAAGAGGAAACCGTCCGCCTCGGAGGAAATATCTGAGTATCTTTTTATCTGAGAAGCGACGACGTTTTTAATAATATGCCTAGGGAAGTTACTACTTGCATTCGGCAGACTCAGGAATTCGAATTCGAAATCTCTTCTTTTGTCGTAGATGCTGGTAATGAAGCGTCTTTCTGAATCATCAACTGCGATATTTAGGTCTAAATAATGGGTGGATTTGAACGGGGACGATACCGTTTCCTCCAATTCCAAGCAATCTGGGTAAATGCACTCGATTTCGGTCTGAATTCTGGAATTGTTGATCGCTACGAGTTCATCAATGTACCTGTAGGTGAATCGGTAATCACCAGGAAAGGACGTCTTGTTCATGTGCCTAGCTTCATAATAAAATAGGAAGAGATTCGCCATTCGCCAGATTCTAAGCTCTCTCATGAGAATTAACAGCAAATTAAAAATTGAAGTGGACGAGAAGAGCATGAAAATTCCCTTCCTGTTTGCCAACCCCAAGTTCCACAAGAACCCAATTAAATTTAGATTCATTGCGAGCTCAGTAGGTACCTGCCTCAAAGGACCCTCCCTTCTACTGAAAGGCATCCTGGACAGGCTCTGCGACAGGATTAAGCAAAAGTGCAAAACCTGCCACTGTCACTAGATCGTCAATAATAATACAAAGGTCCTGCTTGCAATTAAAGCCCTTAACGACCTCGAAGAAGCCTCCACCGTCATGTAATGGAACTTCTCGACGCTTTATACTAAGATTCCCCTGGAATTACTAAATCATGTACTTCTGGAACTTTTCGAAACGTATGTAGGAACAGGGTTCACCTTGAAGTACACTTTCGTGAATAAGGATTTCTTCTCCGACCTGCTCAAGGAATGCCTGGAGAACAATTATCAGATATATCCAAATAGGGGACAACATTTTTATGCAAAAGATTAGTATTCCCATGGGAAGCAACTACTCAACCAACATGGCGAATCTCTTCCTATTTTATTATGAAGCTAGGCACATGAACGAGACGTCCTTTCCAGGTGTTTACCGATTCACCTACAGGTACATTGATGAACTCGTAGCGATCAACAATTCCAGAATTCAGACCGAAATCGAGTGCATTTACCCAGATTGCTTGGAATTGGAGGAAACCGTGTCGTCCTGGTTCAAATCCGCCCATTATTTAGACCTAAATATCGCAGTTGATGATTCAGAAAAACGTTTCATTACCAGCATCTACGACAAAAGAAGAGATTTCGAATTCGAATTCCTGAGTCTGCCGAATGCAAGTAGTAATTTCCCTAGGCATATTATTAAAAACGTCGTCGCTTCTCAGATAAAAAGATACTCAGATATTTCCTCCGAGGCGGACAGTTTCCTCTTCAACAGTTTGGCTCTTACACCAGAGGCTCCTGGATAACGGCTATGAAGAAAAGTCCTTAAAAGAATATTTAAACTTTTCTCGCAAAATTCCAAGTACGATCTCATTGAATTCGCTCCTGAAGGAAATGGTCTTGCATCCTTTTGGAAAAGATTCATGGATATTCCCGTAGCTAGACCTGTAAACAGCTCGGATGTGCGACCCTTGCAGCACAGAAGTGATTGCAACATAGAACCGGTGCAGAAACACTAAACGAGTGATTGGACTCTTTCCCATAGCTTTTGATTCTATCCGAAGAATTAACTCATCTAGGCTGTCGGGGTTGGGCTAGGTGGCTTTGGCTTAATGTGCCTCGAGGCAAAGGCCCAGTTTGGCAGAGGCAATCTGAGAATCGCTCCATTCTGTCAGCACAGAACACTGTTGGCTGAATTCACGGTAGTCCCCTTCCTCTTTCATTGTAGGCCTGCGTTTCCCAGGCCAACATCCCCTTTTACTTTTCATGGCATTGGCCTGAGTCATTCCAAGCCATGCTGGGTTGCTTCCCTTAGGGACCAGTCTCGTCATGAATTTCGGTCGCAAGGCTGGTCGAGGCAATCGATAGCTAACAGTGGTGCTGGCAGACGGACTTAAGCCGGGTGTGCCTCTGATAAACTGGGTACTACCTTCCACTCATTTAATTTCATAGCTTCAGCGCCTTACGGCAGAAACGCTCTGGATAGGATGTCGAGGTATGCTTGCAGCTTCAACTTCCTGAAGACGCAGGGTGCATGACAATTTCTGGGATATTTTCTTCATTGTCCTTCCTCTTTTAGCTTCCTTCAGTGTCGCCCCATCTCTGCAGGCTAGCCTCCCATAGCTTGCACAATCTCTGTCAGGTTTCGGTTCGGGCGCAGGGTTTCTTCCCCCTTGCCTAGATCATTCTGGGTGGGACTGACACCATGGTCACCATGGAGACTGAACACACACAACCCCCCCCCATGCTAGCGGATTTTATTAAGTATTCTATTATTATTATTATACAAGTACGAAGTGGACTCAATTGCGTACATCAGTCAAAGCAATGGGTTGCTAGGCAAAACGGAAGTATTCTTGTTTTAGGAGCGTTTAATTGTAAAGGGGTGCATTCCTCCATCGCCTAGATTGGTTTGGGTGGGACAGGCACCATTGGTATTTCCTTTCCACTATATATCTATCTATCTATATATATATACTAGTGAGTTTGTTTGCCCTCGCTATTGTCGCGCCTTCGGCGCTCTATTACCTTGGATAATGATTCATTCATACATTTCTTGCGAAATGGGAAACACGGATTTAAAGTACGTCCCCATTGAAATATTGACTACATGACAATTGGGTTTAAAATTTTTGATTTTTATCAAAATCAATACCTCTATGATTCTATGTGTGCCTAACTTGAAATCTTTTTTGTGTCCATTTTTTAAAGGTGGAAAATACATCTAATATATATAGACGATCGTGACTGACTGACTGACTGACGCTAATTCTAAATACCATGTTCCAGAAACGTTAGAAATCTGAAACTTGGTACACATGTACCTTTTGAGTTGCAGAGTTCAG
>CAJPEV010005500.1:0-14674 GCA_905338385.1 Darwinula stevensoni
CTTACATAAAGCGCATACCTTGCATTTTCCGCTTTCTTCAATTGTCAGTGGCTCAGGTTCTGCACCTTTACCACCATTATCTAAAGACTTTTTAACCGCCATGGGGCGCACCAATGATGCTATTTTGTTTGGTGGTTTCGTACAGTTAAGTGTCAAATGTAGCGATGAAGAAGCAGAAAAGTTAGCGCTTGAGTTGCCAAGTAGCGCCTCAAAAGATTATGGCCGCCCCTTTGCTGAAATCTTCAAGAGTGTGAATATGGATTTTTACAAAATTGACCCGATGTTATTTTCGCCCGCAAAAGTGCGCGTCACCAATTTAAATACAGGTCACCATTTTGATGGTGGTGCATTTGATGAACCATTATTAAATTTATCATTAAGCAATTAATTCAAATAATTAAGTAATAAATTAAAAGTAATACATTAATAATGCACATCCTAATTTTTACCGATGAGGTAGGCAATCAAGGTGGATGGCACGGTGAGCAGTTAAAACTTGCTTTAGCCAAACGTGGTGTGGAGGCGACTTTTGCTTCACTCAAAGATTGTGTTTTAGACCTGTCAGCCGCAATACCAAAAATCAACATCCCAGATTTTGACGTTGTTCCTAGCGTTGCTTTTGTGCGGGGAATAGCAAGTGGCACATTGCAACAAATCACGATGCGTTTAAATGTTTTGCATGCTTTAAAAATAATGGGCGTTCACGTGTATAACGATGCAAAGTCTATTGAGCGCACGGTGGATAAGGCCATGACCAGTTTTTTGCTGCATCAAGCTGGGATTGCCTCTCCCAAAACTTGGGTGTGCGAATCTCGCCAATATGCACATGAAATCATTCAACAAAACTCACCCTTGGTAATAAAGCCATTATTTGGCTCACAAGGGCAGGGCGTGCGTATGGTAGATGTAACGCAATTGCCCTTGCCAATGGACGCGTTTGTTGATGGCGTTTTCTATTTGCAGCAGTTCATCAAAGCGCGACATGACTATCGGGTTTTTGTCGTGAATCATCAAGCGGTAGCCGCCATGCGCCGCGTGGGTGAGGGCTGGTTGCACAATGTGGCACAAGGCGCAGTTTGTGAACCTTGCGAAGAGTCTGATGTACTGGCCATTGCCTTAAATGCAGCAAAAGCACTTGAAATTGCCTATTGTGGAGTTGATGTGATTCGAGATGAAAGTGGCAAACTATTGGTGTTAGAAGTAAATAGCATCCCAGCTTGGCGGGGCTTGCAAAGTGTCACTTCAGCCAATATTGCACAGGTGTTGGTAGAGGATGTACTAAAGCTGAAATGAATTCAAAACCAATTTCAGACGCTTATTACGCAGCCTGTATGGCTGAAATAGAAGCACTTAAACCAGGGAATGTGCATATATTTGCCGATGGCCATGGTATGACAGTACATGACTTTATCAAAAGTGCAGAAGCTTCAGCTTTAGTAATTGCTGAGCCCAATTTAACAGTGGGAGAGCGCATTTTTCTAGCAGTAGAAGCTACGCAAAATGCTGTTGGCATGAATACCAATTTAGGTATTATTTTGTTATGCGTTCCATTGATTCATACGGCTCTGCAATTAGATGAGATTAACTCACAAACATTTCAGAATTCACTTGCAATAACACTGGGTCAATTAACATTGCAGGATGCTCAGCTGGCCTCAAAAGCAATAGTGTTGGCCAAACCAGCAGGCTTGGGGGCATCAAAAATGCACGATGTCAACGCGCCCGCCTCAGCAACGTTATTGGGCTTAATGCAAGCTGCAGCGGATAAAGATAGGATTGCTTGGCAATATGCAAACAACTTTTCTGATATATGTCAGTTTGGCGTTGCGCATTATCAAGTAGCGTTAGCTAAATATCAAAATCCGGCATGGGCAACAACCGCGCTATATTTAGGCTTTTTGGCAAGAATTCCAGACACGCATTTGGTGCGCAAACATGGTGATAATATTGCTTTGACGGTCATGCATGAGGCTCAACAGCTAGAAGCAAATTATTGGGCAACAAATAACCCAAAATTGGTGCAACAGCAACTTATTAATTTTGACGTGACTTTAAAAAATAGGCAATTCAACCCAGGCACAAGTGCAGATCTTACTGTTGCAAGCGTTATGTTAAGTAGAATATTTAACTGATTGATTTTAATATATAAAATTAAATTGCCTAATGTAAAGAATTGTTAATGTTCGCCTACATTTTAATTTATGTGTTATACATGTATGGTTACAGAGTTATAATAAATTCGTTGTAATAATTGAGGATAGGGTCGTGTTGGATACTATTAAAAAAGGAAAAATTGCTTTTCTAGAAGATAATGCGCATTATGCTGCGCAGGTGATTGAGTGGTTAACCCAAGCCAATTATGAAGTGGCTCATTTTGTTACAGGTATGGACTTTTTAAAAAACTTCTCGGATTCTCAGTACGATTTATGTATTTTTGATTGTAACTTGCCAGATATCAATGGCGCTGACGTCATGGGGAGTGTTAAATTAAGATTCAATAAATTGCCACCTATTATTTTTTTAACGGGACATAGCAAAGAAGAAGATATTGTCCACATCATAGAATCAGGGGCTGATGATTATCTAATTAAGCCAATAAGTCGTTCAATATTGCTGGTTCGTATTAACGCTTTGCTAAGGCGTTCAGCACCAGATTTACGAGAGGATAGTTTTGGCGACTTCGGTACATTAAAAGTGGATGCCAAGCAGCGTAAAGTCACTTTAGATGGCGTTGACATTAAGTTAACCGGCAAAGAATTTGACTTGGCCGTTTATTTTTTAAGAAGTGAAGGAGCTTTGCTCTCACGCGTGCATTTAATGCAAGTGGTTTGGGGCTCAAGTGCAGAGGTTGCAACACGTAAGGTGGATGTCCACGTGAGTCACTTACGTACCAAATTAAAACTAACACCTGAGTATGGCTGGAAGTTGACCTCTATTTACCAACAGGGTTATCGTCTAGAGCGTAACCAATAGCTGATATTTATGCACAAAACTGCCTTACAATTGTTTTTTTTAGTCGGTTTACTTTGTATTAGCTTTAGCCTCAAAGCTAGTGAGCCAGATTGGCCTTACACCGTTAAACCAAACGATTCATTTTACAGTATTTATCGCGCGTATTTAACTCATCCTAACAATATTGCCAAGTTGTCAGTACATAATCATCATAAGCTGACAAAAAAATTACAACCTGGCCAAGTGCTTCAAATTCCTGTGGCGATGCTAAAAAAAATTCCTACGCCCGTGCAAGTATTAGTAGCTTCAGGTGATGTGATTAAAACGTCTGTGGCGATTAAAGATGAAGAAAAGCTAAAAAAAGGTGAGTTATTAGCTGAAGGTGACACCTTAAAAACAGGCAAATATAGCGTTGCCAAGCTAAGGTTTGCTGATGGATCGATGGTAGATGTGCAACAAAATTCGCAAATTGAAATTGTAAATAGTTACCAATACGTAGGTAAATCAACTTATGTAACTTTGCTTAAACTTGTTAAAGGCCGAACAGAAGTTGGCGCAAACCCAAACCACACAGTTGGTAACGCAATGCGTGTGCAAACGCCATCTGCCATTGCAGCGGTGCGCGGCACGCGCTTTAGAGTGAATGCAAAAGAAAATGTTGCGCTACAAGAAACCTTAGAGGGCAAAGTTGCTTTTAGCGCAGCGGGCGAAGAAATCATGTTGGTACAAGGTTATGGCAGTATCGCAGAAAACGGCAAAGCGCCATTACCGCCTATCATATTGCCCAGCGAGCCCGATATTAGCGGCTTGCCAACGCAGCTTGAGCCAGATCAAGGGCAAGTCACCTTTGAGCTTAAGCCGCAAGCTGATGCGGTAGCTAGAGTTGGGCATCTTGCGCAAGATGCCCAATTTTCACAAATCATCCATGAGCAAACCACCACCAACAATCAACTTACGTTCACCGTGCCTGATGGGGCATATTTTCTGCGCTTAAGAGCACAAGAATCGCATGGTTTGCAAGGGGCAGATGTTACGCATGCCTTTAACGTTAAAACAAAAATACCGCTTGTAATAGAGCAAAAATTAACATTGATTGCCCCAGCTAATGCTGAAGTAATTGCGCTAGCACCCACACTATTTAGTTGGTCAGCCGTGCCTCAAGCACAACAATATCAGTTACAAATTGCGCGCGATGCGCATTTTAAAGAGTTGATATTTGAGCAATCAAGCAATGAGAATCAGCTCACGATACGCCAGTCTTTCGGTAAAGGTCAATATTATTGGCGCGTAATCGCAGTTGTGCATGATAAGCCGCAAAAATCCTCAGATTTTTGGCAATTTTCACGCTAATTTTTTATACTAAATTGAGTGCGAGAAATTTTAACACCTCTGGAAGCCGCTTGGATACTGGCTTACAGAGGTGCTGAAATGATAATGGTATATAAATGGGTGTTTTTAACCCATTTTAACTTCTCACAATTTACCCCAAAACCTATGCTATGCTAAAGGCTGTGAACGCTCTATTTAAGCCTCTAAAAGTTCTTGGTGATCGCGTATTTACCGCGTTAATTTTAGCGCTCATCGCGATACTTATTAGTTATAGCGGCGTGTTGTCACGGTTAGATTTTTTACATTATGACTTAGGCTTCTATTTCACCGCCAAACCCGCGCCAGAAGATATTGTGATCGTGGCAATTGATGAAACTAGTTTAGACAAAATCGGGCGCTGGCCTTGGTCGCGCACGGTACATGCTGATTTAGTGCAAAAATTAACGCAAGCCCAAGCCAAAGTCATTGGTTTAGATTTAATTTTTACCGAACCAGAAAATACCAATCCAAACGCTGACATCGCACTGGCACAAGCCATTAAACAAGCGGGCAATGTGGTGCTACCGCACTCTTACAGCTCAACAAATCCCATATTAAGCCATGCTGCCGCCACTGGGCATGTGCGCGTGCCGCTTGATTTAGATGGCTTAGCGCGTAGCATTTATCTGTGGGAAGGCTTTTCAGGCGGGGCTTTGCCTCACAATATCAGTGAGCATTTTTCGCAGGCTGTTTTACGCACGGCACAACAACTACCAACGGAAATACTTGCGCCAAGCGTGTCATACTCTGACGCAAATTTAATGCCACTACAATTTATTTCATTAGAATCTCGAAAAATCAAGTTTTTAGGTGCACCTAAGCACTTTCGGCATATTGCCTACAGCGCAGTCATAGATGGACAATATCCCGACCAGTTTTTTAAAGGCAAAATTGTGTTAATCGGTGCCACCGCGGCAGGTTTGGGCGATGTTTTACCTACGCCTGTTTCAGCGATGTCTGAACCCATGCCAGGCGTTGAGTTTCATGCCAATGCCATTGCAGCCATGCGCAGTGGCGAACTCATCCAATATGCACCTTTTTGGCTCACCAGTTTATGTTGTGTTTTTTTGGCCATTTGTCCATTACTATTTTTGCCTAAATTCAGCCCGCTAAAATCGCTCATTTTTATACTAGCGTATTATTTATTAGTGACTATATTCATCATTGGTTTGCCTCACTGGAGCAACGTGTGGATTCCACCATCGGGTGCGTTTATCGCCATATTGCTGGCTTATCCCATCTGGAGTTGGCGTAAGTTAGAATCCGCAAGGGTGTATTTAGACCAATCTTTACAGCATTTACAAGCAGAATTAGCCTTGCTAGGCTTAAATCCTGAATATGATGCTGGCTCTTTACAATCTAACGTGCCTGACCAAATGCAATCGCGTATCGCTAAGGTTGAACTCACATCACAGTATCTGCGCGAAGCACAACAAAAGCGGCTAGACACACTGGCATTTATTTCACACGACATTCGAACCCCATTGGCCACAGCGATGATGCAGCTTGAAGAGCCGCAATTCAATCAAGCGCGCGTTAAACAAATGCTGACAAATGCGCTCAATATGGCAGATGAATTTTTACAATCATCTCGCGCCGAAATGGCCGACACCTCAAAATTTAATGAAATTGAAATAAAAGGCCTTATTCAGCAAGTTGTGGATGACGTTTACGAAATTGCCAAGCACAATAACATACGTTTACAAACAAATATGCCTGAACAAGATTTGTGGGTGAAAGGTGACTTTGGATTATTGCAGCGCGCGCTCACCAATTTGCTCTTAAACGCAGTTAAGTACTCGCGCGAAGATACAGTTGTCACAATAGACTTATCCATTATTTCGCAAAAAATGTTCATAAAAGTCACCGATACAGGGCAGGGCATACCTGCCGAAAAAATTGGCAAATTATTTAAGCGCTTTAGCCGAGTAGAAGGGGAATACCAACTGCCCATGGGCACTGGTTTGGGCTTATATTTTGTGGATATCTGCGTACAAAAACATGGCGGGAATGTTTCGGTAGAAAGCAAGCTAGGCTTAGGCACCCAATTTGCCATTGAATTACCGTTGCTGAAAGTAGAAAATGCGTGATAATTCAGTTATAATTAGCCTCAGTTTTTATCAGGATTATTTATTCTAACGGAGAAAGCCATGGCAAATTTATTAGACCAACTTAAAGCGATGACAACAATTGTGGCAGATACAGGGGATGTTGAGGCGATTAAAGCAGTTAAACCAGTAGATGCAACAACTAACCCATCTTTAGTGTTAAAAGCAAGTCAATTACCGCAATATGCACCATTAATTGAAACAGCGATTGCTTATGCAAAAGCACAAGGTGGCACAAAAGCGCAACAAATTGACAACGCTGCCGACAAACTAGCAGTATTGATTGGTACAGAAATTACTAAAGTCGTTCCTGGTCGTATTTCTACAGAAGTAGATGCACGTTTGTCTTTTAACTTAGACGCGATGGTGGCAAAAGGCCGTAAGTTGATTCAACTTTATGCTGATTCTGGCGTAGATAAAAGCCGTGTGTTGATTAAATTAGCTTCAACTTGGGAAGGCATCAAAGCTGGTGAAATTCTTGAAAAAGAAGGCATTCAATGTAACCTCACATTGTTGTTTGGATTTGGTCAAGCACGTGCATGTGCAGAAGCTGGTGTATTTCTGATTTCACCATTTGTAGGCCGTATCTTAGACTGGTACAAGGCTAAAAACCCAGCTGAAAATTACACACAAGAAACTGATCCAGGTGTGGTATCAGTGCGTGCAATTTATCAATACTACAAAGAGCATGGCTACAAAACAGTGGTGATGGGCGCATCATTCCGTAACACTGGCGAGTTGATTGCTTTGGCTGGTTGCGACCGTTTAACCGTATCACCAAACTTGTTGCAAGATTTAGCTGCAACTGAAGGCACACTCGTACAAGTGCTTAAAGACAGCGGCAAAACAAAAACACCTCCAGCAAAAATGACTGAAGAAGAGTTCCGTTTCGAGTTAAACCAAGATCCAATGGCAACAGAAAAGTTGGCTGAGGGTATCCGTGGCTTTGTGACTGACCAAAACAAACTTGAAGCTGCATTAAGCGAAAAACTTTAAGTTAATAATATTTGCCAAATAATGGTGTCCAATCATTATTTGGCATTGACACAAAAGCACTGGCTATTTATCATAGTCACCTAACTTTTGAGAGCAAACCTACATGTTTGCTCAAAGCGTTAAGTAGTAATTTTTTAGTATTTCTATAAATCAATCGGAGAAAAACCATGGCTTTAACCCAAATGGCATTAGATTCATTAGACTTTGACGCAACCGTTGCATTAGCAACTGCAGTTGCTCCACACGTGGACATTCTTGAAATCGGTACACCATGCATCAAGCACAACGGTATCAAATTGCTTGAAACATTACGTGCTAAATTCCCAAACAACAAAATCTTAGTTGACTTGAAAACTATGGATGCTGGTGAGTATGAATCAGAGCCATTTTACAAAGCGGGTGCGGACATCTGTGTAGTTTTAGGCGTATCTGATATTGGTACAATCAAAGGTGTAATTAAAGCGGCAAACAAATACGGCAAAAAAGCACAAGTTGACTTAATCAACGTTGCTGACAAAGTTGCTAAAACTAAAGAAGTAGCTGCTGCTGGTGCGCACATCATCGGTATTCATACTGGTTTAGATCAACAAGCTGCAGGTCAAACACCATTTGCTGACTTAGCTGCAGTTGCTGGTTTGAACTTAGGCGTTGATATTTCAGTTGCTGGCGGCGTTAAAGCTGCTACAGCTGGTCAAGTTCGTGATGCTGGCGCTACTATCATCGTTGCTGGTGCTGCTATTTACGGTGCTGCTGACCCAGCTGCTGCTGCTGCAGAAATCACAAAAATCGCTCACGGTTAATTTTAACTTTATCAATAAGTAATTATTGATATGAGCCTTTGAAATCCCGACCCAGCAATGTGTCGGGATTTTTAATTTAAGTCGATGTAAAACAGATAAAAGGAAAAATGATGAGTACAAGTCAAAAACTTATTTTAGATAAATTAACCAGCATTTTGGCCGAAACTGACAATTCAAAATCAGCTGAACTATTAAAGTTGGTTGAAGGTGCAGGCCGCACATTTATTGGGGGTGCTGGCCGATCATTGCTAGTTTCACGCTTCTTTGCTATGCGCTTAGTACATTCGGGCTACAATGTGAGCATGGTGGGTGAAGTGGTAACGCCAGCGATTAAAGCAGGTGATTTGTTGATTTTAGTATCAGGCTCAGGTGGCACAGAAACTTTATTGCCATTTGTGAAAAAAGCCAAATCAGTTGGTGCAAAATTAGCCGTTATATCAATGAAAAAATCTTCAGCTATGGCAGATGTTGCTGACTTGGTTATTCAAATTGGTAATGACAATAGTTTCCCGCTCACCAAAGGCATGCCTATGGGCTCACAATTTGAATTATCAACTTTAATCTTCTTAGAAGCGACCATTGCAGATTTGATTTTTGCAAAAGGTTTAACTGAAGAAGGTATGCGTGCAATTCACGCAAACTTAGAGTAATATTTCTTTTGTAGAATGAAAATGCGGGTGATGAAAATCACCCGTTTTTTTTACCTTACAATAAGCAAATTTTGAATATCTTTCTGTTAGAACCGCTGCAAGCCTTATTCTATAAGGCTTGCAGGGCAGTGATTTTGCACGGCGGTTTACAATCGGCGAAATATTCTTTATGAGCTACCTTCCTTTTAATAAGTAGGGTTTCTTATTCGAGTGAGTTTGTTAGGTCTCATACAATGTCCCTCACTCCATCAATAGGCTTTAACTTAAATCTGCGGGTAATGAATTTTTGATTGAGCCAGTGTCGTAAACCGTATGATCAATATAGTTTTGCTTTGCAAAAGGTGAAACAATAATGGCTAGTATGCGTGTCCCAGGCCCCCAACAATCGCCTTTTGGTGGTGCAACATGTTCTCAAAACCCACCATTTCGTCATAGGTGACAACAATGACAGTTGAACTCCAATGCACACTCGCTTTTATTTTTATCACTAAATCGGCAATGTGTTGGTCACCAGACCAATCATCTGTATAACTGGGATGCTCGTTCATTTTTCAACACTCTTAGGAAAATTGGTAGGACAAATCAGACGTTCAATGCAGCTATAAAATGCGTCTGAAAATATTCAGTTTATTTTAAGGTTCGGTGTGTAAATTAGATTTCTCTTAATTCAACAAAGGAGTCAAAAAATGACAAATTCAATTCATAAATTTACTGCTGTATCCATTTTTGCAATAGGAATTTTTTCTACTCATGCAATTGCAGATGATGATTTAAATGAAGCTGACGCAATTAGCAAAGAGTTTGGATTAATTACATTAAACGATGCTAAAGTCAAGGCGCTCGCAGCTAAACCTGGCGTAATTAAAGATGCAGACTTAGAAAATCGTAAGTTCGGTAAGGGATGGGATTACGAGTTTGAGATCGTAGATTCAGATGGTAAAGAGTGGGAAGTGAATATTGATGCTAAAACAGGAAAGGTAAGCGGAATGAATCGTGATTGGTTTTAGCAGCTTATAATAAAATAGGGCGTTTTCGGACGCCCCTTGATTCAGTATCTAGCCCAGCTTAACCTCTACCCGCAGTCCACCAAGCGCTGGGGATCTGCTAAAACTAAGATTGCCATTGTAACTTTCTACAATGTCGTTGACGATTGCTAAACCTAAACCGCTTCCTGGCTGCGACTCATCTGCGCGGAAACCGCGTTTTGTCAAAATTTCTAAGTCAGGCACTGGGGGGCCAATACCATCATCTTCGATGATAAATATGATGCCATGTTCTCCAGTTATTGTTAAAGACACTCGTTCTATTGACCATTTACAGGCATTATCAAGTAAGTTACCAAGTATTTCGATTAAGTCCTCCTTGTCACCAAAGAACTTTGCTTCTGAAAGAATCTCCCATGTAATGTTTATACCTTTTTGAGAATAGATTTGCCTTAGTGTATTGATAAGATCTTTAACAACAACCTTTAAATCTACTTGCCTACCTGGGCGCAGATCCCCAAGCAGTCGAGCACGTTTTAGTTCACGCTCAACGATGCCATTTATCGCGGCTGTTAATTCATAAATAGAAGATTGTGCCTCTTTGACACTGATTATTTCTTGTCTTTCAGCAATTTGATTTAATAAGGTCAATCTGGTTTTGAGAGCATGCGCAAGATTTCCTAAAGACTCACGAGACCTGTGATACTTTCTATCCAAACCAGTTAATAGACGGTTTAGTTCTGCTATGAGTGGCATTATTTCTACGGGACCTACTGCATCAAGCTGACTAGACTCGCCTTGTGCAAGCTTAACAATATTCTCCTGTACCTTTTGTAACGGCTTTAGTGCACTTAAAATCATCAGCCTTTGTACCAGTAGCAAAAGTAGCAAACCTAAAAAAGAAATGAATGCATATGTGATTTGAAAGCGATTTATGTTGGCATTCAATGGCTCTATATTTTCAGCAACTGCAATCGTTATTGTTTGATCCTGTTTTTTAAACCCTCGTAAAATAACTAATAATGGTTGCTTCTCTGGTCCGTATAATTTCAGCTTTTTATCTTCTCCCGCTTTAAGTAACTCTACATTAAGCTCTGAGTCCCATAACGATCTGGAAACAAGCTGCTGCCTCGCTGTCTGAATACTGAAGTAATGGCCTGAAAACGGGCGCAGATAGATTGCTCCTAGGTGCTGAGTATCTAGATGTATTTGATTAGAAGAGTTGAATTTGGTGATTGATAGCAATGTTTCACATTCGCGTCGGAGTCTATCCGCCAACTGATTTTCTGTCAGACGGCTAATTGCATATGAAACTATTAAAAATTGAAATGTAAGTAGTAAAACTAAACTGAGCACCAAGCTCCACGTTAGGGTGGTTTTTAACGATGTCATTAATCGTTACTTCCAAATATATAACCTTGCCCGCGTCTGGTTTTAATTAAATTAGCCCCAATTATATGACGCAAGCGGTTCACGTATACCTCTATAACATTACTATCTTTGTCTTCATCATATTCGTAAACATGCTCCGTCAATTTAGATTTAGATAATAATTGCTTTGGGTGAAGCATAAAATAGCGAAGTAGTCTGAATTCTGTACCTGTTAGGTTATGACGAATGCCATTTTTTAGTATTAATTCCTGTCTATCTTCGTCCAGTGTAATATTTTCGAAGCTAATGGAGCTTGCAATAGAAGCCTTGCTTCTTTTAAGAATTGCATTTACTCTTGCCAACAATTCATCAATTTGAAAAGGCTTACTCATATAGTCATCAGCACCAGCTTTAAAGCCTTCAACCTTCTCTTGCCAGCTACCACGAGCCGTAAGGATTAGAACTGGCACTTGATTACCTCGCTTACGCCAGTTACCAAGTACTTCCAGTCCAGGTTTCTTTGGCAAACCTAAATCAAGAACTACTAAATCATAGGGTTCAATTTCCCCTAGCGCTTCTGCATCAACCCCATCTGATGATATATCTACAGCAAATCCAGCTTTCTTCAAAGATAGCTGTAATTGTGATCCTAAGGTGGCGTCATCTTCAACTAAAAGAAGTCGCATTATTAATCCTCTTCCAACTTTATTAATCCACCAGTTTTAGCATCCAGTTCTACTTCCCAAACTAATCCGTTGTTATCGAGTAATTCTACTTCGTAGATATAACGTCCCTTTTTGTTTTCAAACTCAGTTTCCAATATCTTTCCTGGTTTTATTAAATTAGCTTTTTTATGGATTATTTCAAGGGGTAGTATTTGGCCTGACTTACTTAGTTTACGCGCCTCATGTTGACCATCTTGAGCAAATGCCTCAATTGGATTTGCTGTTAAGATAAGCATTGCTATGACAAAATAAAGTACATACAGTTTTAACATTAGCTTGCTGTTATAACTCGTATTTATTTGACTGTTCATATCGATTCTTATACTCAACCATTTGATTGCGTTATCTGTTTATACACCTCGAACCACATTCATAATTTCGCTCATATCTAAATTGCTGGCTCGTTGTTGAATCTGCGGTATATATTGAGACTGTAATTTTTTTGCAGGCTCGAGGATATTCTGGAAGCTTTCTCGGAGCAGAGAAGCATTCATTACGCGACCACCTAAATAATAGCGTTTTGCAACTTGTCCCAGGGCATAAGTAGTCGCAAAAGAAAAAGCTATGCTAGTGGTAGCTTTTCCAAGCTGTTTACCTAATCCACCAGCAACACCACCTAACAAACCTCCTAGCAATTTTCGACCAAATTGCTCTAAATACTGAGAGGTTAACCCTACGCCAACGGTTGCCATCAACTCACGAATGTGCCCCTGATCAAGTTCGTAACCATAGCTTCTTCCTATGCTGTACACCATTTTGATTTGGAGGGGAATTATCGCCATAGATGCCCATGACTGTGGAAGCAGTTCAAGCGCCCCATTGAGAATGGAGGACTTAAGAATGCTGCGATCAACATCAGCTTCCAGTGGTAATAGCATAAAGTTGTTCAAATAGTGTATCAATTTGTCCAACAATCTCAACCTCATATTGTTTACAGATATAGTCTGCGATGGCATTGGGTGCTGCAAAGAATCCAGCACCGCTTTGTCCAAACGATTTTAGCAGCGCACTATCGTCAAACTCAGCCACGATATGAGGATACACCTTTGCTGATTCAAACCATTGAATAAGTTTTTTTTGAATAGCAAAGTCTTCACCAGGAATAAGAAAATTGGCTTTGTTCAAATTGTAAGGAAATATATTGCCCGCGTGTTGTTGTATTAAACTTTTTGTGCCAAATACTGCCAAATTACTCTCTCCAAGAAAATGATTATAAGCACGTACGTTTAAGTTTGTTGGCATGGGGCGATCAGCAATAACAATGTCAAGCCGATTAATTGACATTTCTGATAGTAAATTTGTTAATTTTCCTTCCTTACATATTAAACGAATCGAGTTGTCAAACTTTAAAATAGGCTCAATGACACGGTAAGCGATAGATTTCACTACCGAATCGGCAATTCCAATATGTAATGGCTGACTTTGGACAGCGTCTTTATTTTGAGTTAGCTTTAACAATTCATTACCAAGCGTAAAAATCTCATCGGCATAACTGAAAATTTTACGACCCATTTCACTTAGTTCTAGTCCACGACCAACTTTATGGAAAAGCTTAACATTAAGACTTTCTTCAAGTTCTGCAAGTTGACCGCTTATGGCTTGTGGCGTAATAAATAACTGTTCACTTGCCCTTGCAATACTACCTGTTTTACCCACCATCCAAAAATAACGTAAATGTTTAAAGTTTAAATCAGCCATTTAAGATTCCTCAGATAATTGATTTTATTTCAACTGATCAAAAATATAAATTTAGATGTTCGATTAAAAAAACAAATCAATAACACTTTATCTTATTTTTAATACCGTTTGGCCTAGCATTTCTGGCGTGATTAATGTAATGCCGTGCGGCGTTACGTGAAATCTTTGCTGGTCTATTGCTGGATTTAAGCCTGCGGTAAAGTTGTCAGGGATCTTGCAGTGCGTATCTACGATAACACCTTTTAAGATAACGTTTTCACCAATTTCAACATGCGGCAAAATTACGGAATCTTGAATGTAACTATACTTTCCAACACGAACTTTAAGTGAAAGCAGAGAGCGTTCAATGGTTGCGCCACTAATGATGCAACCCCCAGAGATCATAGAGTCCATCGCATGTCCTCGCAGATTATCGTTATTAAAAATGAATTTAGCTGGTGGCAGTTGCGGTTGATGAGTGCGAATTGGCCAATCATCGTCATAGAGATTAAGGTCAGATGTAACATGAACTAAGTCCATATTTGCTTCCCAATAAGCATCTACTGTACCAACATCACGCCAATATGGCCTATCGCCCACCATGTTGACGCAGCTTTTTATAAAACGGTGTGCAAATAGGCGATGATTTTTCATCAGTTTTGGAATAATATCTTTGCCAAAATCATGGCTAGAGTTAGGGTCAAGATTATCTTGCTTAAGTAAATCATAAAGAAAATTTGCATTAAAAACATAAATGCCCATACTCACAAGTGCGTATTCAGGATTGCTAGGTATAGGGGCGGGTTTTTCTGGTTTTTCATTAAAATCTGTTATTTGCCAGTGCTCGTTAACATTCATTACACCAAAATCACTGGCATTAGCCATTGACACCTCAACGCAGGCAACCGTCGCATCAGCACCTTTCATCACATGGTCAGCAAGCATTTGGCTATAATCCATTTTATAGATATGGTCACCACCTAAAATTAAAATATATTCTGGCTGACTTTGCTCAATATGCTTCAAATTCTGGTAAACGGCATC